>JANHGN010009516.1:0-28073 GCA_024605025.1 Megaceryle maxima
GCTTTTGGGTTTTTTTTTTTTTTTTTTGGGGGCTTTTTTTTTTTTTTGGTTTTTTTTTTTTTTTGGGGGGGGGGGGTGGTTGGTTTTTTTTTTGGTTGGTTGGCTTGGTTTTGGTTTGGTTTGGTTTGGTCTATACTGAAACTAGTCCTTGAAGGCATTTATTGGTTTGTATTTGTTTTGTTTTGTTTTTTTAAAGTGATAGATATTTATTTAATGAAACTGCCTCAGCAATAATGCAGGTTCAGAGGAACAATTTTCTACTTTAAAAGCTTTTTAAATTGCAAATGAAATCAGAAAGGTTTGATTTTTTTAATAACTTTTCCATGTAGAATGGTTTGATTTGGATGCCAATAAAATTTAGAGTAAAAGGAAATTTAGGGTGTATTACAAGCATAGAAATGACATGTGTTTCTTTGAGACCTCTATCTCACCTTTTCACCACACAAATAATTGCAGCCCAAATTTGAGTTTTGAATGAAAAAATGCCTAATCCTAACCCTTTCCCAGTTTAGCACTCGCTCACAATGCTTGCAGACTGCCATATCTTCTGACAGAAAAGGTAAAAATACTTTTGAGATTCTAACTCTGAACAAATAGATGCTTATTTTTATTAGCAAAGTAGCTGTTTAAAGTATTAAGATTTCACTTCTTTTTTAAGTTCAGTTTCATACCTGAGTGTGACTTTCAAGGTACCAACAATCTCAACTGTTTATGAAGAGAGTCAGTCCCTAATGTTTGTAATTCTTATTTAGCATACATCACAGAAACGACTCCAGTAACTATAGTAGTTACAAAGCTTGAAATGTTTTAAAATGCACAGAATACTGCAAGCGTAACTTCTGACAGTGTCATAGTTTTCACCTCTGTGTAAGGGAAGGGTTAAGGTGGATTTCAGCCATGTTTGTATTATTTCTACATTCAAAACTGAGTGCAGGGTGGAATGTGAATTTGAGCCATTGTGTAATTTTACCAACTTTCTCCACTAAAACAAATGGTGGTGTTTGGATTTTTTTTGTTGTTGTCTGTTAATGATAATTTAGTTTGTGATTTCTGAAAAATTATATACCCAAGTTTTCTGCAGATAATGTTATTACTTTGTCAAAGGTATTTGCTCAGACTTAGACTAGTTCCTCTACAGAAATCATATGACAGCAAAAATTCTCCTTCACAAGGTCCACATTCTGGCCGTGATTTTATGCTACCACAGTAGTGTACTTCTGTAGTCCATGTGAGATTCTTCCTCCATATTCATTAGTTGCTGAAATTACCCTAGAGGTATAAAAGTAGAGATTGAAAGTATTCGGAATACACTGATACAGAATATCATCTTAATAAACTTGCTCCTTAATGTACTCTTCAAATTGTTAACTAACAGCTTTTTTTGCTTCCCTGTCAAGCTATTCCAACTTAGCACTGGCATAATTTTAGTAAGGAACAATGTCAGGTTTTTACACACTAAGAGAAGTTAATTCTGCCTATGAAGTTGTCTTGGGTAGGAATAAAATACATTCTCAGATGGACATAGTACAGAGAGAGACAATGGTGTTATGCTAAAGCTCCCATGCTAACCTTATTAACAAAAGTTAAATACAGGATAATTTAGCAATGACTGCAATGTATAAGAACAGATGGCTGGTGGATGACTTCCTTCTGTGTACTGAAAAATTCCAATTAAGGTAAAATTAAATAAATTAATAATATCATAAAGCTACTATTCCACTTTTCACTATGGATTATGCCCTCCTTAGCAGGGAAAATTGCATTAATTTCTTCAAGAAAGGAACCATTCAGTGGCTGCAGAGGACTTGGTGGTGAACTGTTCCACTTCCTGCCATTGAACAGTTATGCATAACGTGACCACATGGAATACACAAATCATAAACAGGAAAAGATCACAGAAAGTTTTTCTTGCTCTAAAACCAAATCACTCTGACATTTAAGTAACTGGAGAATCTCCAAGAGCTGCACCATAGTATTGAAAGTTTTTATCCATGCTGGATAGGGAGTAGAAAGAGATATGTGTACAAACACCTGACATTGCACTCAGGAGAGGACATAATTATGCTTGGTCCATTGCATAGCCCGTAAAAATCTGCTTATACTGTGTTTCATAAACTGCACTAAATACGATTGTACTAACAAGCTTTGTCTAAATATACTAGATCATGATTTTGGCTGTAGAGAAGGTTATATTGCTTTCAAATAATTTATTTCAATTCATAGCATCTTGCTGTATCCTTGAACAGGATATTTTGACCTTCATTTGGATGAGGTTTCTTTCTAGTGAGTGAGACACTGAATCCGTTCTTGCTCTTTTCTAGGTTTCTGTGACCCAGACTTGTCCAAGACTCCAGGATCTAGTTGTGCTTAGGGTACAATGTATTTGTATGCTGCAAACAGTATAATTATGATGTCATCAAAGGACAGAGGTACACTTTTCATTTATTATTTTTGGTTTTGTGTTTCATGTCCAAACTCACCTCACGTCTGGTCTGTTCAGGTGTGAGTACCCACCCAGGTAAGAACTTGAGGTAAATTCTGAAGCAAAACTCGGAGTTGTTTTAACCTTTATAGTCTTTTTGTTGGATCTGGCATAGAAAAGTTGGGTATGTGGCACTCAGCCTAAATGTTACGTGCTGCCCACCTGCCCAGCAGCAATGTATTTGGCTTGCATGCACTGAGTATATTTAGAGTTGTGAGAGTACTTGAGGGTAATTTCTTCAGCTCTGGTGTCTCAAATAGTGAGAGCAGATGTGGTATGTGGCAGCCTGGTTTCTGATTGCACTCACCATGTAATAGTTTGCTCATAGCCCACAAGGTCTGGAATCATCCTGCTGCTGCTTGGACATCCTGACTGTAGACAGACAGAACTTCAGTGTCTGTGTTTCAGCTAATATCCCTAGCTTCCCTGTATCATCAGTTGAGGGAACTTTTAGGAAATTAGGCGATCAGAAGTGCATATCCTGTCTAGAAACTACATGAGTAAAACAGATAAATGAGCTGTGCATATCTAGAAGTTAGCTACAGGTGGTCTAGTAAATCCCACTCAGACATGTTAAAGATTGAATATAGAAATGATCCATGGAATATTTTCTTCTTTTTAGTGTTTCATAACACCATGACTTGTCCGGAAGCATATGTGGAAAGAATAGAAGAAAGCACATTAGCCTGTAATTGGACACTAATTTACATAGAAACATAGAAATGTCAGGGTTGGAAGTGACCTCTAAAGGTCATCTAGTCCAACCCCCCTGCTGAGATCAGGGACATCCACAACTAGAGCAGGTTGGTCAGAGCTTTGTCAAGCTCCACCTTGAATGTCTCCAGGGATGGGCCCTCAACCACCTCTGTGGGCAACCTGTTCCAGTGCTCCACCATTATCATGGCAAAGAACTTCCTCCTTATTTCTAATCTAAATCCACTCCTTTCTAATTTATAACCATTACCTCTCGTCCTTTCACTACAGGCCTTTGTGTTAGTTATGGTATGTCTACAAAGTAAGTTTGGAACAATGGCAGTGACATCCCTATAGAAATGTGCAACTAACATCAGAGAAACCAAGATGAATCAAGGCAAATCTCTTGAATGGAACTTTATGAGAAAATGTGTTATCAGTTACAGAAGAAGACAAATACTGATATGACACCTGGCATTTTGTATTACAAGGATTTATATTAAGCCACAAAGGCAACATAGAACCCTTAAAGACATTGATATTTGACTGTAATATACACTAAGCTGTGCGGCTAATTAAATTGTGATGATTGTCCTTACTAAATGCTTCTAAAGAGCATTAAGCCTCTATACCCACCACCAGAGCAGGAGTTCTGGAGACTCCAAAGGAGATGAGCGATATGACTCCTCTAGTACTGAAATGTACTGCTCAGTTGTTGCAGCAGCAGGAGATTGCAAGATCAAGAGGCTTAATAGCTTCAGTACAAAAGGCAGTGTTCCATTAAAGTGCAGCAAAATGCAAGAACTTACTGTACATTCATAGCACCACAAGCCCCCCAGCTATATATAAAGGGTCTGACATGCTGCATGACTGTAGATGTAAGTCAAGCAACTTTTACCATATGTTACTTCAGATAGTGGTGTCCTTTGAAAATTGTTGTGGTTTTTTGGTTTCTGAAAAATTTGCCTATTATCTCACGATTGCAAGCCTGTCAAAGGTGGGGCTGTTCTATAGGGTGAGGTGCAAAACTAAAATGGTAAACCTTTTTTTGAAGCATTTAGTTCAACATAAGTGTTAAATGTTTTGCTTTTAGTTATTTCCAAACCATTTCAATCAAACTGTGACATTTATTATCTTGTTGTTTGTGATACATCTTCATATCTTTACCTTGCTCTTTTCATCCTTATTTGTGTGCTAAATATGAGGATTAAAACAAAAGATCAAATTTTTTTCCCCCATAGATTAATTACTAGGCTATTTTACTCATTTTGCTTTTTTATGCTACTATATAAAGCATCCCATTTTAATATTTCCTGATTAAAATTTTCTTACAGGATGTAGTAATGCAAAGGCTTTCATAACACATTTTGCAAACCTGAAACTTAACATTGAAAATAAGGACAAAAGTTCCATCTTAAGTATCACACAAGATATTAATTTGCCCATGTCTGTCAGGCTGGGACTGGTTACCTGGGGGTAACTTTGCTTCAACAGCTTCTTTCAGGCCTGGTTCTATGAACAGCATTTTGAGCTCTTTTGAAGTCTTTTGTGCATATTCCAATTTTCTTTCTAAGAGTAATTGTTCACATTCCAGTTCACGAAGTTAAAAATATGTTTCTGACTGGCTCATTTTACATAATATAAGAATTTTTTTTTTAATTAAATTCCTTTACGCTGTTTTTCTGGGGAAATTTTGGCTTTTCTCCAGTGAAAGGTTTCTCACACATTGCTGTGTTTTGATTTCTTTTTCCTTGCACATTGGCACCTTGTGGTTGGCAGAAGGTTTTGAGTTTGGTTTTTCTGCCTTATATGGTTTTCCCAAAATCAATCAATCAATCAAACAAACAAACAGAAAACAATAAAACAACAAGGAAACTAAACAAACCATCGATGTACACAAACTGCCACACCCCCAACCCCACCCCCAAAACCTCAGACAATGGGAAAATGAAAGATTCTGTGCATCACGTGGAGGCAGCAGTGTTTACATGTAGACCTACCTCTTAGTTGTTATCAACCATTTCAATGAGAGAGAATAAATGTTCATCACCTTCCCTGGCTGTTGTATAAAAGAAAATAATGTTGCTAGTATTTACCCATGTGAGCATAAAATTATGTTGCAAATGTTTACTAGAGGTATCATCTGGTACCAGAAAAACGAACTTCCATACTCTTTCCATTTCTTTTATCCCAAGACCTCCTAGCGTCTTACAGCAAATAGAAAAGCAGAGCAGAGACCCTGCTTCCAGCCTCCATACTGGAAATTCCATACATCCCCACTGCAGGGAAGAGCAAGCACTCTGAAAATAGTTAATTTTCTTCACACCATGGTATTCCTGGAAATCCCCTGACAAATAACTACTTTGCACCTCTGAAAGTGTAACCAAGACAATTGATTTTAACATTAGGTTGTTCAAGGTTCGTTCTTAGCACAGGAAGTCTTGAACATGTGTGTGAACCTGCTCCCTGTCCTGTTGGCTTTTGAGTTTGTGTCATCCTTCTCTAATAGTCATTACCTTAACAGCCATGGATTCTTTCCAAGCTCTTTTCTTATGAATCATTGTTCAGGCATGTTGGTAGAAAGGTCCATGTCTTGAAAGAAATACTAATTTATATCTGGGCACTCAGATCTATCACAACTTGTGACAGGTCTAGTTATGGAGAGGAAAAACATGGAATAAGTAGAAAGTCCATTGCTATTAGAGACTGCAGGCACAATGTCTCTTTCACCAAGAAATTATATCCCTTTCCAATTTCACATATCTTATTCATTTGTCAGGATGTACTTGACAAATTCTTCTAATTTTTCCTCGGGAGTTTTGCAATTATTTTGAGGTGTTAATAGCTGAAATAGTTTCAGAATGCAAGAATTGTGTTCTAAACACCATTTAATACTGTAGACATGGCTGCTAGTACTTTTTACATGGTTGTGGTATTACAGAGGTAATCAAGGTTTCAATGTTTAATTTCACTAAGGACATTCAATCTTCAACTGACAATGTCCTATCTGAGGGAAAAAAACCTATTCAGTGATAAAGTGCTGCAGTCATTTAACTACAACATTGCAATCGATGTAAATCTTCCATTGGACCAACAAAAGAAGGCAAAAGTATGATCAGTGCCCTGTGAGGCTTAATATCCTTCATCCTTCTTTCCTTTTCATACTAATTAAAGGTAAAAAAGCTTGTGTACTCAAGGAAACTTCTGGTTCAGGGACATTCACTGCCCGTTTGTCAGCACTGAGACAGATCTTTATGAAATGTCCATGGAAAAGGCACAGAGCAATTTCCCCTTTAATTCTATATCAACATCTTTTCCTGCTCTATATCTTTTAATGAACAAGTTGTCATGCTTCCACATGGAATAACACTGACAAGTGGTAAATAAATGCTATTAGTTATTAGTTAACACTAACCAAAGGTTACAAACATCAAATCCTACTAATGTTTCTTAGTTGTGCTTCCTATAAGGCCATGCTGTAACAGGAGCTGAATATGCATTTCTGTTAGTCTCAGGGGACAAATTTCTGTGACTGTTTCATGATATAAAAAAAAAAAAACAAAACCAAAAACAACAGGAAACCAGAAGTCCAAAACCCTGCAAAAGCTGGAGATCCATATTGATGTAAGAAGTTTTGAAGGTTTAATCAGTAATCTAGATAATGAATGATGATATCTTGAGTGGTGATTCTGTCACTTCAGGAGGAGACTGATTCATATCTTTCCACCTGCAAGGTGTTTTACATCAGGCCTTCACTCTTAAAAATTAAGTTCACTATAAGCCGCTTCCAATATCATCCAGTATCGCACTAGAAGTCTTGAACTCAGCTCCTGCTTTTCTTTATTAGTGGGCATTTTTCTCTAGAAAGATCTTAAATAATTTTAAAGTTAATGAATCACTACTCTGTTCTCAAGTGTTTCATCTGGTCCCACCAGTTTTGTGTCATCTGGGGGTGCACTCATTCCTGCTGTGATATAATTGAAAAAGATAGTAGAAAGAGGTGCAAGGATAGACTGCTGTGGTTCTGAAGGTTCCCTGCCTCCAGTTAGAGTATGATCCATTAACTGCTACCCACTGAGCTTGATCATCCTGCTAGTTTTGTTACTGGTCCGGAATATGACATCCTAATACAACATGCATACAACAATATTATGAGAGATGGTCTTGAAAGTCTTGCTAAAGCTAAGGTAAAAGACAACCATTGTCATTCCTCACCCACAAATCCAGGAGTCAACATTTGATGTTTGAATTTGTGTCATCATAGCAGGTGATACCATCAACATATTATGTATCAAAATTCAAAATGGCACAAACACACATCCACATTGCAAGGACATGGTCAGTGTATCAGTGGACTGTATTGAAACTCTCACAGTTTATCTGCCCATTGCACAAAACGTACTAGCAATAGATTCAGACATTTTGAGGAAACATGGAAAATATGGGATGATGTCCTAAATGATACATTCAAGGAATGGGAATATGCCAAGAGTGTTTTTTTTTCCATAGAAGTTGAAAAGAAACACAGGTCTTCCTGCTTGCTTTATCCTAGTCAGAGATGTTGATAATACTTGTTTCCAGTTCCTCCTGTGTCTGAAGTCATCAAGTCATGGAGAGGCTGGCAAGTTGCACCTGAATGGATGAATCTCATCTTGATGGATGAGATAGTTTTGCTTAAAAACTTGAGGGTCTTTCAGTGTGGGATGCCACAACCACATCACTATTTCTCAACTTGCTTAGGACAGATACATCATCTCATTCAATTTTCTTCATTTCTTCCTGTGGACGGTGGAGAGATCTTAAGTCTGGGATATATATTTTCCAGTATTCTATTATAACAAAAGGTTCAGTCAAATGGACTGCACTTTGCAGCAAGTGAGGAAATCAGTTGTTTTCTCTCTTCAAGTTCCTATATTTCCTACAATCAAAGTTCTGACACTTCTATTTAAATTTGTTTGATGTTCTGCCTCAGAGTAAACATTGCTGATTTCCTTTCATTCAGCCTCTGAAATGATTTTGGTAATTTTCTACATCAGAAATGTTAACCATAAATGGAGTAAAGACCTGGTGGGCAAGCCTTCTGAAACAGAAACCCATTGATTCCTCTATTGTTCAGATTCATTAAAGCAGTGGTATGGACAGATAGAAGAATATAAGAAAGAATTTATTTCATATAGCTGATTCTGTTTACTCTCCAACTTTGGGAAGGATATAGTTCATCTAAAGTAGTATCAAAGTTTAGCTCAAGTCCAGAGACTAATATGCCTTGAATAACAGGACCTGAAATATCTCAGTCTCACATCTTCAAATCTGAAACCATATTCTACACCTTAAATTCTGACCATTGTTTGTGGACTAAAAGAGGTTATCAGCACTTCATCAACTTGTGTCTGCAGTTAATGATCTAAACTCAGAGTACTCATTGATCAGCAAGCTCCATAAGGATAGTTGGAAAAATTATGGAGTGTAATCTTGATTTGATTAGGGGACACTTAAGAAACTTCAGGGATCTAGCAAACATCTTCATTCTTGATCCCTTCCAAGATGTCATATGGAACTCAATTCATATTTACTGAAATGTCATGATTTGAAATGCCAGGGTGATAGAGCCGGCAAACTGGGGAAGATTGTCCATCAGACTTGATTAATCAGTCAGTGCTCCTCCTCTAAGTAAATGGTGTTTTGTAAAGAGTATTGCTTGCATGTAGAATTGTAAGGAATAAATATGCAAGTGAGGAAGATTTACTCATAACTTGATTGCTTAAACCTTTACTCACAAGGCATTCTTCCTCCCTTGCAGTTTCCAAATGGAACTTTTATAGGGATTTAGGAGCTGACAGGAAAGACGGATTTGCACTGTAAAACTCTGTTTTCAGAACATGGCTGGCTGATGCTCTAATTAGGGCTATGGACAGGAAAATGTAATGGTCAGAAATTGCAGTTAGGGCTATGAAAAAGTGTTCTCCTATATACATTCACTCCATACCAATAAAGAATCTGTCTAGATGAATGTACATGCAAGTCCTAAAAAGCTTCACTATAACATCAGCTACTTCCCCCTTGAGTACCTTCTGTATAGGTACAGGGTGAATGTAGCTGTAGACAATTAATTTAAAAGATCAGTTATAGCTAAATAACCCTTGGTTTCATGCTGAGATGTATCCTCAAATATTTAAAAAAAAAAATTAAAAGATTATTTTTAGAAAGAAACTTCTTTCTGGCTACTATCTGTGTTTCTATGCCTTTTGCACGGTATTACTGCAGAAACAGAATAAGTTCTTTATTTTTATTAGCATCTCTCATTATTTAATCATCCAAATACCTCACAACTAATGGTCTGAATATGATAATAAAATTCTTGGGATAAAAGCTTTGCCCTGATATCATGACTTCTTTTAATTACCTGCCAATAAACACATACTTATCAAGACAATATAGTTCATCAGTAGTCCTTTTTATATTATGTTTATAGTCCACTATTTATTTCAAAGGACTTTACAAGCTACAGAGCATGTACAATAGTGATTTTATTTAAATGGTGATTGGGTGCATTACACAACAAAGTATGAATAGCTTATCCTTCACCTTCTCTGAAATGTAGTCACCTATAAAGTGAAAGGTGACAGCTTTTTAATAGCAAAAGAAAAAAAACCCAACTATATCTAATTAAAGCTGTAAGTTTCATGTAGTTAGAAAGAATGGGGCCATTCAAACTGGAATCGTACATGTGACTTATTAATTTTTCTGCTCTCCGTCTTCACTTTACATACCGTGAGAGGAAAATGCCTTAATGTATGACCTGCTCTTTACTTAGACCTTTTAGTTATCCTCTTCTGTTCTGCAGGACTTTCAGAACTGTTTGAGCTTGATCCCTCTATGTTAGCTGTGAAAGAATCCAACAGCTGCCACTTCATCTGAAGGATTTCTGTGGGGAAAAGGGGTTCTTTTAAACTAATTCCTCAGGCTGCTCACAACCTGTACTTTCCCCTTTAGATATTCTCAATGTCTCCCTAACACTTTTGGGGCTCTTTGAGCTGCCTGAGCTGTCTTCCTTTCCTGATGGTGGCATTTTCTTTTCAAAGAACAATTTTTGCTGACTGTCTATTCTGTGCAGGGAGAAAATGCCTCTGAAATCAATATAGTTCTGCAGCTAGGTAATAAGCATTTAAAAATACATACCTACTTCTCATTTGTTTAAAATTTTCCAAATCCTATAGCAGTTAAATAGGTATGAAGTGATTTCTTTTTAATGTTGCTTCCTTCTGATAGACTGTACAACGAAGCTGCATCAGTTTCAAAGGTTTCCCACTCCCTGCCTAGAATACAGCTGTTAGAGCAATAGCCCTTTGAAAAGGAAACAGCAAATGGCACCAGCGGGACAGGCAGACAGCTTAAGTCAGGTTCATGTAGCCCTAGAAGTGCTTGGAAGTAGAAGACTTTATGTGAAAGAGGGCGGAGGGAAGAGACTCCAAGATTAGAAAGCATCTGTTGAAAGAATTAATTGAAAAAGTCACCCCACCGCAAACAAAGCAATAGCAGCTGAAAGCAGAGGACAGCAGCTGCTCAGACAGTAGCAGTAGCCATAGAGGGCTCCTACACTTCTGCAAATACTGCAAGAACTATTATTTAAAACATTAAAAAAAAAAAAAGAAAAAAAAAAGAAAAAAAAAGAAAGAAATGAAAAAGAAAAAGAAAAAACAAGCATATTTAAAATAACAACAAAAACTTTTTCAGACAGGAATCCTCTCCTTTCAAAGAGACTGTTAGGTACACACCTGTTTTGGGTTTTTTTCTTGTATAAGCATTTCTTCTGTTTATTATGGCCACTATCATTAGTTTCAGATGACAATGTTTATTAGCATGGTTCTTTCTCAGCAATGGGCTTTCAGTATTTTTAACGCCTTACTGTTGTACCTCCATTGTCTGCTGCACACAGGTTTTGCCAATGTTACCTATACTTTTAACTAAAATAGATCAAGACACAACCACCACACAAATGTCTAAACTCTCTTCCCCTCCACAAGCCTTCTGGACTTACCAGTCACACTTATTGGGAACAATAACTGATACAATGTAACCAGCCAAACCATGGCTGGGCAATAACTGGGACAGAGCTACTTGAAGCAGAACAAAATCATTCCAGGGAGCATCCCATCTTTTGCCAATATGTACACTCATTTACCACTGCTTGAATACATGGCCTAACCCTGTTCAGTTTACTAGCATAGGTATGTTCAGATGTCCTCCAAATGATGCTCATCCTCCTACCCACCTCCAGTAAGTAGCAGTGATAAGTAACTTCTACATCTGTGAAGTGATAGAATCATAGAATGATAGGGGTTGGAAGGGACCTCTGGAGTCCAATCCCCCTTCCAGAGCAGAATCAACCAGGGCAGGCAACACAGGAACACATCCAGGTGGGTTTTGAAAATCTCTAGAGAAGGAGACTGCACAATTTCCTTGGGCAGCCAGAGCCAGGCTCCATCACCCTTACAGTAAAGTTTTTCCTCATGGTGAGGTGGAACTTCTGTGTTTCGGTTTGTGACCATTGCTACTTGTCCTGTCACAGGGCATTACTGAAAAGAGACTGTCTCCTTCTACTTGACACCATCCTTGAGATATTTGTAAATATTAATAAGATCCCCTTTTAGTCTTCTCTCCTCCAGACTAAATAGCCCCAGGTTCCTCAGCCTTTCCTCTTAAGAGAGATGTTCAGAGATTCAACAGATCGAGATATTGAATTACTTTGTTTTATACTTTTCAAAAACTACCATGGAAAGATTAGTGTCCACCCAGAAAATTTTCCATGAAAGATGATCATGAAGAGCAGTGGCTTCTGCAGTTCATTTAAAAAACGTGGTAAATAGTTAAATAATCATAAAAGGTTCTATGATTTCAATATTGCTTAGAAAAAAATTGAAAAAAAGTTATACAATTGACAATTTTAACTTCAACAGAATCCTTATTTTTCTTCATCTTTTAAACACAAAATGTAGAGAAACATCATTATTCCAGAAAACAATGTCAGTTTGCATAAAGTCTGGGCAGTGTTTCTTGTTATAATTTTACGCTTGATGACAGGGAAAAAAAGGATGTTGTTTTGTGTTTGGTTTATTTTTATTTGTTCACTTGTTTCAAGAAACATCTGAGTTTAAAACCGCTGTAAACAGGCAAGCACTTAAGGATGCATGTGGGAATTAGGCACAGATTTCTCTGTTGTTAATAGGAGCTGTGCATCTAACACTTACTCACTGTAGCGGAAATAGGCTTGAGCCTTAATCTAAAGTGCATCACGAGTAATTATTTTTCCATTGGAGACTATTGTGAATGATGCAGTTGTAGTGGACAAAGTAAATCTAAAGGAAAGTGAAGCAAACTGGAAGACCACCATTGGATCAGAGACCATTGGAACACAGACCATAGGCAGAAACAGATGCTCCTTAACCTATTAATTAATTAATAATTTAACACCACTGATCTCTCATAAAGGATTTAAACAAATTAGTTTTTCCTTTGAGACTACATCTATCTTTTTTTCTTCCTCATCTTAAATTCTGGTTCATGTAGACTCTCACCAAACTTAAGAATTTACCCAGAATTGGTGGAACTACTGTGTGTAAATGGACACGATACTTTATTTAGGTCTCTTATAAGCTTGTATATCAACTTCAGGAACCTAATCTCTGCAGTGATTTGTACTGTTCCTCTATTCTTTCTTACTCTGTTGCTTAATGAGAAATGTTACTAAAGTGATTGAAACCTCAATGTGAGAGATACACTGTGAAGGTGCTTTCTGACTGTATGCTTACTAACGTTTCCTTGTGAATGCCAGTTTTCAAATGTGTATAGCTACCATGAGACACATGTTTGTGACCAAATGTTGGAGTGTTGATTCCCAATACATAGGTCAGTAACCTCAAAATTCCTAAGTTATTTACCAAGTAAGGATAGCTTATTAAATTGCTATTAGTAGATCCAGGAAATGCCTGTAAACACCCAAGTGTTAGCCTCTTCTGATGTCATAATCTCCCTGAATCTCTTACTAGGACTGAAGAGAAGCAGAGTATGACATACTTTATCATCACCACCTTAGCAGGTTGTGTTCCACCTCTGTAGTCTGCTGGTTGGCAAGAAGCAATGAGTGATTCCTGATTCTGAGTTCCTACAGGTTCTCAGCCTCTCTCTTAAACCTTCATTTTATCTATAGCTTAAAATATATTTTAAAAGAAGTGACAAAAATATTAAATATTCCTTTGTACTCTACATTTCACATAGAATATCCATGTTCATATTAAATTGGGTAATAGAAAATATTACTTTATAAGCACATTAATGAAAGAGCTAGAGACAGTGAACTGGCTCTCCTTTAACTGTCTCTTAAGAGTCAGTCCCAGTAGACAGCTAACCCTATAGCCATTCACTTTCTCTACCCCAGTGGGATAAGAAAAAGAAATAGAACAATACAAGCAAGAAAACTCCTGGGTTGAGACAAAGATGGTTTAATAGGTGAAGCAAATCTGTGCAAGCAAGCAAAGCAAAATCAGGACTCCATCCACTGTTTCCCATCAGCAGACAGATGTTTAGCCATTTTCTGAAAGCATAGATTCATCATGTATAGTGGTTACTTTGAAAGATAGATGCCATAACTCTGAACATCCCCCTTTATTTTTGAGAACAATGGCATCCTCTATGCTATGGGATATCCCTTTGTTCAGTTGGAGTCAGCTGTCCTTGCTGTTTCCCCTCCCAACTTCTTGTGCATCCCCAGCCTACTCACTTGCAGGGCAGCATGAAAAACAGAGAAAGTCTGTAAGCACTGCTAAGCTGTAGCAAAAACATCCCTGCATTACCAGCACTGTGTTGGTCATAAGTCTAAAACAGCACCATACAGGCTGCCATGAAGACAATTAACTCCATTAACTCCAAAAGCTGTAAACCATCTCACCTTCCCATCCTTATCTGTATTTTCGATTTTAAGGAGGTAAATCCTTTTGGGCATTATTTTTAGAAGAATTAGCTCAGAATGAGTTAGAGAATCATGAACAACGCCACAGTTTCAGGTAATGCACCAGTTCCTACCGGGAATGTAAACATGTAATGCAGGAAGTCACTATAGGGAGATAAAGTAAATATAGTGCATTATCAAATCAAACCTCTAGGGCAAGGCAGGATGCTGAGAGGAGAGCAGACAATCAGGAATAAAATGAATCCGTAACTTAACAGTGAAGGATAAAAATCTGGGTGAATAAAAGGGAAGGAAAAAAGAATATGTTAGCATAATAGGAAGTGTGAAAATAGAAGAATAATGAAACTTGGGAGAAAAAATACCTTTCAGACCTCAAGGTTGAATAAAATTGCTTGAGTAACAAGAAAAAGCATGTTGTGGAGATTCAGAAAGTATAAATTTCATCTCAGTAGATTTTGGTGATACAGATCAGAAACAAGCCATTTTCCTGGAATTACCTATAGCATATTTTATAGGAAGAAGAATATTAAGGGACAAATGAGAAGATCAGAACTTTCAAAATCCTTGCTGATTTCCCATACAAAAAGTGCTTAATTATGCAGGCCAATATATCAATGCATCCTAAACTTTTACTGTCATGAACTGAGTTAGTTTATCTTATCTGAGAGGGTAAGATTTTTTCCTTCACAATTTAAATTACAATGGTTTCTGAAAGATAAAGAGAGCAAATGACACTATTCTGCTAGATGCACAGACTGTTGACACAAAATATTGTTGCAAAAGAATCAACAAGCATCACAGCAACAAAGTTTGACAATGAAATTTGACATATTGATCAATTAGAAATTAAATGAGGTAAAAAGATCTCATTCTTCTCTCACACTTGTTCAATATTCCTTTGATGTAAGTGGAATTTATTCCAGCATAACCTGTTGTCAGAGGAAACAGATCTAAAGAATGTATTATCTTGTAATTTTGATTGCACTATCATGTAGAATAATTTTGTAAGCATGTTTTATTTGCTTTTAAATTTGGGAAGGCTTTGTTACCATATTATTTTGATGAAAAAGTTATAGCTCTTGCACGTCTACACATCTTCTGGTTATATCAGCTGGGCAAAATCCAAAGTGATTAACTGTGATAAAATAAGATTTAATTTCAGTGAACAAAATGTATGAATCATAGCTCAGTTTTTATTCAGGAAACTTATATGCTGTTCTCAGTTACACTGTAAAAATGTTCTCAGATAGTTGTTTCATTGAGTTCATACTTTGAAGTGCAATTAAAATTGATAAAATATTAATGAAAGTAGTTCAACACATGCCTGAAAAGCTCAGTTGGTAGCTCTCCTGTTTTGCAGTTGACTGCAGTTCAGAACTGCTTAGTACCAATGAAGAACGTCGGAAGTTTTAAGTTAATTTATACTTACCCAGCTCTTTTTGCTGACTCCCACCATTCTGTTTCACTTAGCATTAAACCTGAAAGTGTATCACAAGCAATTAATTGTGGTGTATGATACTTCCTTATGCATCTGAAGAGCTTTAAAATATTAGCAGAATACAAGTTCTCCACTTTGATTTGTCAGCAGCAGCTAAGTATCCACTTTAAAGGGTCATGTACAAAATATAGACTGATACCTAGTGGGAATAATGATTCCTTAAATTCAAAAATGAAATATCCAATAGAGAGCAACCAATAAAGAAGGCAAAATACAAAAACTGCCTGCAAATGAGACAGCTGGTGTCTTTAGTTCAATAACTGAGTTAATGGAGGGTAATTTGGCACATCCTCAAGATCTATTCTGCTTACAGTTATTGTCTATCTATAATATGTTGACTATCATGTTTAGAATATTTAGATCAAGCTTTATGATCTATTTGAAACATGTCTGTAAATAACTGCACTAAGTAGACTGGCATCAAGAAAAAAGGAAAAGGATGTTCCTCGTGAATAACAAAAAAAGGCTGCAAAAAAGGGGTTTGATCCTTAAAATCCTTTTTGTGTAGAAAAACATTGTTTAAATTTAAATTGGATTTTATAACTGTAGTTTCTATACATTTTTGGGACAGAACCAGGGAAGATTTTGTGCAAAAGTTCTACATAGAGGAAGAAAATGTAGTTTAGGATTAATAGAGCTTTCTTTACGCTGATGAAGTACCACTATGATGATTACCACTAGGCCCAGAACCACTTTTACAGCTGTAAGCATATGGAATAATATTCAATATTTATACTTCCCCAGACAATGCCTGTTATGTCATCTGAGAACATATCCTTTCTTCCTACCCTTAATTCCTCTATGCCATTGTTATTTGTTTCTTACACAGCTCTCTGTATTTTTAATTAAAGCACATAATAATAATATAGTAATTGCTTTAAATACACTACACAAAGCTAAATTATATTTATGCATTGCTAAATTACACTACACAGATTTTATAAGCCTATTGCTTTACCATTCGTGAGAATACCTACTGTTTATTTAATAATTATCATATTATAAAGTACATATGCTACAGAAGTCTTAAAAACCACACAACCAAACACTAATTTAACATAAGACTTAGATTTTTTTCAAGAGTGATTTCACAGAACATGTGTAATGAGAAAACCACATGCTTTTCCAATTTTCCAGTTAATGTCATTGTTATCTGTTGTTTTCAAACTTTGAAAGTTGTATTTCATACTAAGGAAAAAGTATGTTTTGGTGACAAGAAGAAATTGGTGACTTCTTTTTGTGTATTCTTGTTTTCTTATTAAGGAAAACTAGAAGAGATACATGTAAGTAAATAATGAAGATACTACTGCATGTAAAGTCAGTTTCTTGATTGGTGTTGGGAATGACCACTTTGTTTTAAGTAGAAGCATAAATTTCGATCTGACTATCTGACCTTTATTTACTTTATCCAAAATCCTATGCTCCCTCTTCTATGCAGGCAGAAGAGTGATAAAGACCACATATTTTTTTTTGTTATGGTAGTAAATCATAATTGCACTATTTCTTGGTAGCAATCAAAAGGAAGTGTGAAAATAAAAGTTTGTAAATAAACATTTTTTTTTTAAGTGAGGTATGAGAAAAGTATTTCTCCTTTGATTTCAGTAAATCATCATCCATGTTAATCTGAAATGTCATAAGCTCATCTCATTTCTGTTCTGCACAGAACCTATCACTGAATGCCTATATGCACCTGACCTGTAGGATCATAGAATCATAGAACATCCTAGGTTGGAAGGGACCTCCAGATGTCATCAAGTCCCACCCCCCTGCAGTAAGCAGGAACATCCTCAACCAGACCAGGTTGCTCAGGGCCTCATCGATCCTGACCTTGAACGTCTCCAGGGTTGGGGTCTCTACCACTTCCCTGGGCAACCTGTTCCAGCGTTCCACCATCCTCATAGTAAAGAACTTCTTCCTAATGTCCAATCTAACTCTACCTGCTTCTAGTTTAAAATCATTGTCCCTTGTTCTATTGCTGCATGCCCTTGTAAACAGTCTGTAGGCCCCCTTCAGATACCGGAAGGCCACAGTAAGGTCTCCCCATAGCCTTCTCTTCTCCAGACTGAACAACCCCAACTCCCTCAGCCTGTCCTTATGGGAGAGGTGTTCCAGACCTCTGATCATTTTTGTCGCCCTCCTCTGGACCCACTCCATGTCCTTCTTGTGTTGAGGGCTCCAGAGATGGACACAGCACTCCATGTGGGGTCTCACCAGAGCAGAGTAGAGGGGAAGAACCACCTCTCTTGATTGATTGAGATTCTTGGTTGAAGAGCATGACTGAGTCATACATAAGCTTTGTACAGTCTGCAAAGGGGTATGTTTTATTCCTCTTTGACCAGTTTACATCACCTCTATAATATTTTAATCTACTCAGTCAACATTTTTTTTTTGTCTTGATTAAGCTTGACAAGTTAGAAATACTAGCTCTGAGAAAGAAAAATCCAAGTTAACACAAACCTGATTAACCTGGCTTTACAACTCCAAGATACTTCCTTGCACTTAAATTTTCAGTGACTCTGTAAAGCTATTAATAGCTGTAAATTGAGACTAAATTCTGTTAAAAAGATATGCTACTATCAACAGGTCCTTGCAATGATTTTTCTGAAACCCAAAAGTTTCAGGAGCTGACACCTTTCCTAAATCTTTGCACTGCAGACTAAGCAAATGAAGGTCATATCATAATGCCAGTAAGATTAGATACTGCCTACAGAGATCAGCTCAAAAATACCTCTTTGGATTTGAATCACATGGAAACACATTGATAAATGGAGTTGATATATTATAACCTAAACATTATGTTGTGAGGTCTAAATATGTTTGCATCTCCTTTAGAAACTGAAACAAAATGAGATTTGTGCTGGAGATACCTTTGTGTTAGCAAGTGTCAGTGTAGCAAAGGTACAGATGCTCCTGTAGCCAACTGAAGTTAGCCAAGTAGGTACTTTCACTGCAGTCATGAATCTTTTCCCTTATAAATATGTTACTTGAAAAGGTTGGTCTATTTTTCATTTCATATTTTATTTTAGAAATTACCCCTGCTTACTGGAAAAACTGTTGTTCTCAGGTGAATGTTAAAATTTTCACCATTTTGAAACATGACGATCAGCAATGTATTATGCAAACTCCTGTAGCAAGTAAGCACTTGAAAGTCTTGTTTTCTATGTTTAATGCAGCACATTAGACTTTCACTACTTCCATGAATTACACTGCAAACTTTGTGCTTAGTTTTCTTTAATACACTGTGAGACATAAAATATTAACACTGTCAGCAGGAAGACTCTAACTGAACGTGACGTTGGTTGCTACAGTTAAGAAATCCAATTTGCATTCTCCATTTTATCACTGCAAATCAAAAATAACTATATTGACTTCAGTGGGGAAAGGATTGATGGACTTACTGATACTTCTAAAAAATGTTCCATGTACCTCTAATAATACAACAACACAGTTAACTCTGACTGAGATGATGATGACTGAGAACAGCAGTGGTGACTTCCAAAGTTAGAGCAACAAGTAAATTCTATGCAGATTTCAAATGGGTGTACCTTGCTAATGTAAATGGCTAAAAACATTTGTTCTGGTTTTGTTCGATTGTTTGTTTGCTTTTCTGTTTTTGTTTTTTCTTTTATTTTCTTTTGTTGTTGTGGTTTTGTTTTGTTTGTTTGTGGTTTGTTTTGGGTTTTTTTGTCTCAAATGTTACCTGTCTTAAACAGAACTTAGTCAATGAGAAATTAGTTTGGGATCATTCTCTGGCACAAAATCCTAACTTTTCTTCCCATCTACAAATTCCTGTGAGGACACAAAGAGATTAATTTCTTAATTAAACTAGGCTTTTATTTATCTGTCATCGTTGTTGTATTTGAGTGCACCACAAGCACTAGAGAAGACTTCTCTGAGGTGAGGAAGAAGCATTTTAGATGTTAAAAGGGCTGAAAAAATATTGAAGTCAGAAGTGTCCTTTTCACAGGCCCCATATCAGGCACTTAGCTGTTTGATTCTTTCGGAGTACTTGGGCTTTTTGGCTACTTCTTCATCTGCCCAACCATGATATCTATTTAATTCTGCTAAAATCAGAGGTTTCAGGTTATATATGGAGTGAAATGCATAGTCTTAAGTACCCAAAGAAAAGACAATACATATTAGCCTTGAAAAGACTGGTCTGAGTTACCTGCCAGCTGTCACACAGAATTTCATGTTGCTGCAGCCTGTAGAGCTAAGGTTTTGACAACAACCCAGTTTCTCAGGGTTATGTTTACCTAAACTAGATGGGAGGTTAAATTCAGTAGTTTAATTCCCCATCTCTTCTGTATGCACATTCCATTTTCTGCAACATATGAGAAGAAAGGTCCTGGACAAAACCAGTCTATATATAAATTACAGTATATTAATGTAACCTTTGATCTGAATCAGGCAGTGGTTCTATAAGAAAAATAATGTATGATTATGGAAGCATAGACTCTATCATAATGCTGTATCATGTTGGTATGGGCAGCATTAATTACATAATTTGCTAACACACTGAGTCCTGTAACCATAGAATCATAGAATGATAGAAATGTCTGGGTTGGAAGGGACGTCTAGTCCAACCCCCCTGCTGAGAGCAGGGACATCCTCAACTAGAGCAGCTTGCTCAGAGCATCCTCATCAAGTCTTATCTTGAATGTCTTCAGGGATGGGGCCTCAATCACCTCCCTTGGCAACCTGTGTTCTACCACCCTCATGGTAAAGAACTTCTTCCTAACATCCTATCTAAATACACTCTTTTCTAACTTAAAGCCATTGCCCCTTATCCTTTCACTACAGGCCTTCGTAAACAGGTCATCTCCAGTCTTTTTATAAGCTCCCTTCAGATACTGGAAGGTGGCTATTAGGTCTCCCCTGAGCCTTCTCGTCTCAAGTCTGAACAATGCCAGCTCCATCAGCCTGTCCTTGTAGGAGACGTTTTCCAGCCCCTGATCATCCTTGTGGCCTCCTCTGGACCCATTCCATCAGGTCCATGTCCTTCCTGTGCTGAGGGCTCCAGAGCTGGACGCAGTATTCCAGGTGAGGTCTCACCATAGCAGAGTAGAGTGGCAGAATCACCTCTCTTGATCTGCTGGCCACACTTGTTTAGATGCAGCCCATGTTGCAATTGCTCCTCTGGGCTGCAAGCACAAACTGCATGTTCTGCTCATGTCCAGCTTCTCATCTATCAGCATCCCCAAGTCCTTTTCTGCAGGGCTGCTCTCTATTGCCTCGTCTCCAAGCTTGTATTTATAGTGGGGATTGTTCTGGCCCAGGTGCAGGATCCTGTACTTGCTTTTGTTGAATATCATGAGACTCACCTGGGCCCACCTCTCCAGTTTTTCCAGGTCCCTCTGGATGACATCCTGTCCCTCTGCTGTATTTACAGCATCACTCAGCTTGGTGTCATCCGCAAACTTGCTGCAGGTGCACTCAATCCCACTGTCCATGTTATTGATAAAAATGTTAAACAAGAGAGGCCACAGTATGGACCCTGAGGGACACCACTTGTCACTGCTCTCCATCTAGACTTTGAGCCATTGACCACTACCCTCTGGATGTGGCCATCCAGCCAGTTCCTTATCTACTGAATGGTCCACCCATCAAATCTGTATCTCTCCAACTTGGTGAGTAGGATGTTGTGGGGGACTGCATCAAAGGTCTTGCAGAAGTCCAGATAGATCACATCCACAGGTTGTCCTTTGTCCACTGATGCAGTCACTATGTCATAGAAAGCCACTAGGTTTGTCAGGCAGGATTTCCCCCTAGTGAAGCAATGTTGGCTGTCCTTGATCACCTCCCTATCCTCCATTTGCCTTACCAGACCTTCTAGGAGAATCTTCTCCATGATCTTCCCAGGCACACAGGCGAGGCTGACAGGTCAGTAGTTCCCAGGGTCCTTCTTTCTACCCTTTTTAAAGATAGGTGTAACATGTCCCTTCTTCCAATCATTAGGGACTTCACCTGACTGCCATGACTATTCAAATACTATTGAGAGTGGCTTGGCAACGACATCTGCCAGTTCACTCAGAGCTCTGGGATGCATCTCTTCAGGTCCCACACACTTATGTATGTTCAGGTTCCTCAGGAGGTCACAAACCTGGTTTTCATATACAGTGGGAGTGACTTCACCACCTTGATTACTTCCCTGTAGTTTTTTTTACTTGGGAGGTGTTTGGAGAGAGGTTAATAGTGAAGATTGAGGAAAAAAATCGTTGAGAACCTCAGCCTTCTCTTCATCTGTTGTCACTAGCTCCCTGTTCTTGTTCTTCAGGGGGGTATGTTTTCTTTCACCTTCCTTTTTTCATTGATGTACCTGTAGAAGCCTTTCTTGTTATTTTTTGCATCCATTGCCAAGTTCAGATGCATCTGTGCCTTGGCCTTCCTGACCTCATGCCTACACAATCTGGCAGCATCTCTGTACTCCTCCCAGGATACCCATCCCTGTTTACACTTCCAGTGTAGCTTGTTCTTACTTTTTAGGTTGACCAGCAGGTCGTGACTCAGCCATGCTGGTCTCTTCCCTTTCTTGCTTGATTTCTTACACTTAGGGATCAAGAGCTCTTGTATTCTGTGAAAAGTGTTTTTAAAAATATGCCAGCTTTGTTCTTCCCCCTTGTCCCAGAGGACCATTTCTCAGGGTGTCCTGTTAATTAACTCCTTAAGAGCTGGAATTTTGCCTTTCTGAAATTCATGGTCCTGACTATACTCCTTGACTGATTTGTCATACCAAATATATCTGTATTTGGTATATCAACCCCCATACCGAATATATCTATACATATATATTTTATGGGTTCTCATGAACTGGGAATTCACAGAGGCACTAACCTTTGCACTCAAATGATAAGACTGGAAATATGACCTGCTCTGTCTCAGGAAAGGAGAAGTCATATTGTTTTCCACTGGATTTCACTAATATTTGGTCACTTTTTTTTTTTTTTTTCACATCTTTGCTTCTCATCTAATGTGATTTTTATCCTTGCTTGTTCTTAATTCCTTAGATCAGTTTAGTTCATCTTTAATAAGCATGACTCCTTCAGATTGCTTTCTCTTCACTTTGACAACTTTGACACTTGAATGTTCAATCTCTACCAACAATATTCACCCTGAATTTGAAGATGAAATTGCCACTATAAAAGCAATGTACTGGGAATTATCATTGATAATGCTCATTCACTTAAGTATCTTTCAAAAGTGGTTTCCCTTCTTTTCTACCAGTACATGAGATCCCAGTCCAGAAGTACCACTTTAGCAATCCATGAGCTATCCATACCTCCAAGAGAGGGTGTGTTCCTTGAGCACCACAAACACCACCTCTGTGCCCCCACACAACAGGGATTTTATAAATGGTGTCTGAGACAAAATACACTAAAATCAATGGAGATGTCCAGAGTGACTTCAGACATCTTCTGACTGAGCCTTCATGGAATGTGTTGTTATATATTTTTTCTTCTTAAATCTGCTTATTGCCTCATCATCTTTAAGGCAATGTAGTGGGTTTTACTAACCCTCACTTGCCAGTAGTGACCGAGCACAGAACTAAATCAATCTGTGTCAGACTGGTAATCGAGCACTTCCCTAATTTATGAGACAGCTTTTCCATTAACAACAAAATCATGAGAATTAAATAAAAACAGACCTTCAAAGTGCTGTTGCATTGGTGAATAAAATAAAAACATTGATAAATGTATGCCCCTTTTCTCAGGCTGACTTTGAAAAATTCTGTGTCATAGACCCAGGTCATAATCTGACAACAATTAGGAAAAATAAAATAAATAGTTAGTAATTCTTTGTTATGACAGGCTATGCAAAGTTGAGAGTTTTTTTGCCAAGGAATACAGTAGTCTGTGACTATGAATTATGTTTTCATGGTATGTCTGCTAGTTCTTAGGTATCTACTATTATGTCCCTCTCTCAGCATAATCTGATTCAGCTGAGATTTGATGAAATTTTACACAGAGGGATATAAATACTTCCTTAAGTTTTGCTGGATTTTTTTCCATAAACCACTTACTCAAAACTCAACCTGAACATTTTACCCTTTTTTTCCTAGTGAAGCTTTGAAGATCTCATCAATTAAGACACTTAAACTACATTAGAAAAAATCACTAAAAAATGCAAGAGCCATGACAGAGAGATGGATTGATTACCTAATAGGTATTTTCTACATCTAAGAGCTTCATTCTTGAGACTTACATTCATGTGAATGTTCATTGATATCAATTGTACAGTTTTTGTCAAGCTTGAATCAAGTCTTACATTTTATGATTTTGCAAAGTTAAAAAAGAACATCCAGTTGTTTCCATTGATTTTTCTGCATTTCTTCTTTTTCACTTTCTGAATGTGTTTGGATTTGGAAAAGAAAGGTAATCTCATTACAAAACTTGTTGACACAACATTTTCAACATCTCTTTGAAGTGAAAATGGTGTTTAGAAGATGCTTACTTTAGAGAAATCCAAATACTGAATCTTTGAGATTTATAATGCTTAATAATGCTGTATACTTCTTAATATTTTCCATTTATGCAAACACACACACATTCTATATAGAGTACTGGCAATTTATAAACTTCTGTGGACTATGTAGGGGATTTTGAAATCAGCACTAAGGCTAACACAGTCTCTCAGTCAAATTGAACCTTGTTTCTTTTTAAGCATAGGAAACAAGAAAAGAGAACACATTATACATTTTGTCCTCTTTAGACATTGTAGATACAGGTTCTTTAGCTTGAATTGCACACACCTGTACCGTAGCAAGGCTTTACTTTTTGTATCCCCAGCCTGTTACCTAGTTAAAAATCTCTAGTGACCACAGTAGTGGTCCTTGGCTGTAGCCCCCAGATCAAGATTACTTTAACATCCTGCAGCCAGCAACAGTAGCTCTTGTGTCCCTTTAGACAAAAGGAATTTTTTTCTTTTGCATCCTTTGGGACTCCTGAACTACTATGAGGTCTTCTGATGACCACAGCTCCAGATACCAAGGCAGGGATTTGGACCATTTTGTGGCAACTGGAACAAACTTTTGTCCCTAACTTAGTAACCAAATGCCACATTCAGAACAGGACAGTGAGCTCTTCAGTGGTTTACTCCCTTAATCAAAGATTAAATCTAGAATTTAACTAGTTCTGTAGATGGCAATAAAGAGGTTCAATAAGGCAACAGTTAGGTAAAGGTTATAAAACATGCTATAATGATACAGTGCTCCACTGGTTGATTCTGGAGAATCTTCTGATCTACAATCCCATCTTGCTGACCATTTGACTGGATTCAGTTTAGATATTAACTTTCTAAAGACCTCACCCACAATGGATTATTGGATGTTGTTTAGTAATAACAGAATCACAGAATGGTTGAGAATGAAAGGAACCTCTCTGGAGGTCATCTGATTCAATCCCTGTGTTCAGTCTGGGTCACACAAAGCAGTTTTCCCAGGAACAGGTCTATTTGAGTTTTAATTAGCTTTACAGATAGAGGCTTCACAATCTCTCTGGGAAACCTGTTCCAGTGTTTGACCATCCCCACAGTAAAAAAGTGGTTAGTGTTCAGTCAGAATTTCACACTTTTTAAATTTATTCCAATTGTCACTTGTCTTGTTACTGCACTCTGCTGAGAAGAATCTTGTCCCCTCTTCTTCATTCCCTCCCATAAGGTGTTTATACATATCCATAATATCTCCCTGAGCCTTCTTTCTTTCAGGCTGTATAGTGTATCTCTGCTATCATCTCATCACATGAAAGATGCTTCTGTCTACTGATCATCTTTGTGGCCCCCCCCCCATGCTGGATGTGCTCCAGTAAGTCAACATCTTCCTTGTGCTGAGAAGCTCAGAATTTATAGAAGAGATCAGTGATCTCATTCAAACAACTGTGAACTGGTCACCATTTTACAGAAAAATACCCCTGTAAACTGAAGTAGCACAAATGGGTCCTGTTATTAGTTGTTTTCTATGTCACCAGTGAGATGAATCAGAAGAGAGGCTGAAATATCCTCTTACCCCTACTTTTAGTCCTTCGCTTCCAGTTAGGACACACAGTTTGCACCACCACACACACCGAAGAGTATTCATTCTGTACTAGAATAGAGGGCTTACAGGGTTTCCAGGGTTGTTAATCTGACACATTTCACAGCACTAAATTGATTTAAAATTCTAAAAACAATTATTCATACATTGTGTGAGCCATTTTCATTGGCATTGCATCAGAGCTGCTTGTTCTTTGGAGCTGATACTGTGTCTAAAGAATCATTACACTTTTATCGTAATGCTTTATGCAATGGAGTTTTTTTCTCTTTGAAATATTCAAAGATAGATTTTGTAAAGTAAATGTTTACATTTCTAACAAAATATTTCAGCTTACAGGCAGTCTGTTTTACAGACTCAAAGAAATCTTTCAATATTCTCTCTAACAAGATTTTCATATTTACATACACAGCAGAATTATTTTTTAACAAATTTAATTGACTTATGTTTTTAATAAGGTGTAATTTTTATGCAGACCAACAATGTCTATGCCAAGATTTAACCTGATATAGATTAAAACAGCTAAGGTATAAACCCCTGAAAAATAGGGTTTATAATGGAAATGGCAACTGACCCTTAGCTGTAGCCGTGCTACCGGATGCTGCTGTAATAAGCTTCCCTAGATGCCATGGTGTAAATGTATTAGCTGTACTAAGAGACCCACTCCTGGTATAATTATGTTAGGAACCAATAAGACAGCTCAGAAATCAATATGCTAAGACAGATAGAGTAAAGGACCATGGCCAGCAAACTGGGAATAGATTAGTCTGGCAGGTCCCTAGCTGAGCCATGAAGAAAGGGATATCTCTGCTGTTGTAAGAAAGCCATTAATTGTAAATTTTCCTGAACAAGGAACTTGAGGGGAGAGCTCAGGCTGTTTTTCATATCACTCAGTGTAGTCTGCAACTATTATCGATCAACAGTTAAGCTTTTTATTCTTATTTCAAAGAACAACAGTAAAAAAAATTAATCTAAATATGGAGGAAGAGGGTGCTGCTTTTGTTTTGTTTTATTTCTTAAAGAGACAGCCTTATCCATTCAACAGTAAGTTTTTCCTTTTAATTTGGTTTAACTATTTTTAAAATCACAGGACACTAAAATTTTCCCAGGTTTCTTTTCCTAAAAGCAGCTATTCCTGTAGAACTGCACTGATTATCTAGTCAATAAAATTCTACAAGTGTGATATGATTGATGTGATGTGATGTGTTGTGATAAAAATAGGTGCTGCTCTTAACAGCAATTTTAAATAGTCCGATCAAATTAACCTGTGTCATTAAATACTATCATGGCCTGTAATAATTAAAGCTATGACAATGAGAATTTTGCTGCTGCTAATTTTAACTAATTTCAGTTTATATTTTTCTGGTTTTTTAATGCAAGATAGTAATTTGCATAGTAAACAGAAACATAGTATAATTCAGCGACAGCTCTAGGAAAAAAAAAAAATAAAAGAAATGGAAAGAAAACAAAAGACAACCATTTGTGGTTGCACTATGGCACATCTGCTCATGTCCAATCAAACTTTCCAAAACGTAGTAGTAAACAAAAGCAGCCATCAAGCAGGGACAAAGTCAGAGACATAAGTGGTTTGAATGAGTGTGCAATTTCTGCCCATATGACCATCCTGACACAATTGCTCTAATTTTCTTTCCAGAAATGACTGATAAAAGATTTAGGTAATTGCTATGGAGACAGACTTCCTTCCATCACAGGGTATCTTGAATAATACAGCCTCAGGGTCATAAGATGGAGTGTCAGTTTCTGCAGAGTCCTAAATTAATACTTGTCCCTGTTTCAGCTATACTTCCTGTACATCTAATGAAGTGAATGTAATTTATTTTGACAATGTATTGAAAATCACTTGATCAAATGACTATTCTGTAATGAACACAAAACACCATATAGCCTTGAAAACTATCCCTAAAAAAAAAAGACATAAATACAAATCAATTTTTCAAAGCACATATTCCTCTCCTCCTGCAAATGTTGCATGTGTTCAACATAAGGTAAAATAAAACAGTTTCTAAAAGCTCAGTGATTCATATGATTGCTAAAAAAGAGCTTTCTGTGATGCCTCAGTTCAACCTGTGTCCATTCAGATCCTGACCTTGTCCTCAAAGTTAATTTATCTAGGTGCTCTCTGTACTCCCAAATATTTAGTAGTACTCAGAAAGAAACTGGGGAAGCTCCTCCAAAAGCTAATGTTTACTAAGAAGCTTTAAAAGTATTGTAGTATTGTAGCTGGCTGCAATGCAAGCTAAATTTCCTGCATGAATACTCCATTTTGAGGCAAATCTTATACACCCACCCACCAGTAAAATTTCAAAGCTTCAGACAATTTGTAAAATGTGGAATTTATCAAAAAGTCTATTTTTGATTTTAAAAAATCTAAAAAAAATATTTAAAAAAA
>JANHGN010009516.1:35811-53568 GCA_024605025.1 Megaceryle maxima
TCCCCTCCCCTCCCCTCCCCTGCCTGTCCTTCCTCAAGAATGTGTATCATTCCATTCCAACACTCCAGTCATAGCAGCCATCCAAACATGTCTCCAGGATGCCAATAAGATCATAACCCTGCACACATGTGCACATCTCTAACTCCTCTTGTTTATTACCCATGCTATGTCTATTGCATCTTATTTTCATTAAATTGAAATACAAATGTTTCAATTTTATTGATATTATCTTTGGTTTTATTCTGTGGTATTTGTATGAAAAAGAAGATTGGTTCAAGACTAAGTGGCTGCTTGTTGCACTGAAAGCCTTCTCTTGCCATTCACTAGTCAAAAGGGCATAAGTTTTGAGAACTGAAACTGAACTGTCGTGGCAGCCTATTCCTGGCCTGGAAAAGTGACAGGAAGGCCCTAGACTGGATCCCAAATATTGGGCATTACAGTCTTGGATCAATGACCTAACTTATACCAGATCATGCTTCACCTGCATATTTCAAACCTAGAGATTCTTCTGTACCACAATTGAAATAAATTATGTTTTCTGAGCAGCAAGTTTACATGGACAACTGTTATGCCAGCTGAGTCTGCTACAAAGTTACATATTAATTTATCTCCCACGGCAAAGATAGAAGATCTTTAATACATAGCTTTGTGTGTCCCTTCAGGGATGATGACTCCACCAACTCCCTGGACTGCTTGTTCCAGTGCTTAACCACTCTCTCAATGAAGAATTTCTTCCTAATATCTAATCTAAACCTCCCCTGATGCAACTTGAGGCCATTTTCTCTTGTTTTATCATTAGTAATTTGGGAGAAGAGACCAACACCAGCCTTGCTACAACCTCCTTTTAGGTAGTTGTAGAGAGCAATAAGATCTCCTCTCAGTCTCCTCTTCTCTAGACTAAACAACCTCAGTTCCCTCAGCCTCTCCTCATAAGGCATGCTTTCCAGACCCCTCACCAACTTCCCTGCCCTTCTCTGGACCTGCTCCAGCATCTCGATGTCCATCTTGTACTCTGGTGCCCAAAACTGGACACAGTACTCAAGCTGTGGTCTCACGAGTGCTGAGTACAGGGACAGGATCAACTCCCTACTCCTGCTGGTCACACCATTTCTGATACAGGCCAGGATGCCATTGGCCTTCTTGGCCACCTAGACACACTGCTCCCAACAGGATATCTGCCTTGTTGGCCTTCCTCAGCTTTAGCCATAAACATTCAACCAGTCCGTCACACTTGTTGGCCTCCATGCAATTGAAACACTCCTCAATAAAGAGAGCCACTCCACTGCCTTTTCTATCTTGCCTATTCTGTTTGTAGAGCTTATAGCCATCCATTGCAGCACTCTGCTCATGAGAGTCATCCCACCATTCTTCTGTAATGGCTACTACGTTATAGCAGTTGTGGCGCATAATGGCATCCCACTCCTCCTGCTTGTTTCCCATGCTGCATGCATTAGTGTAAAGGCACTTGAGCTGGGCTAACGACTTAATTTCTAACAGCGACCTGCCACCCTTAGGCTCAACTCTAGCAGGCCTAATTTTATCCCCTTCCCCCTTCAGAGCTAGTTTAAAGCCCTTTCAATAAGCCCAGCCAACTCCTGCACAAGGATGAGCTCATACATGTCCTTACACAAATTGAAACTTATTTCACTTAACTTCAGCTAAAAATGAATCACTGAATATAGTTTAGGCATCTAAGCTACTTCTGCAGTCAATGGGGAAAGAGAAGCATCTTTGGAAGGTGCTTAATCTCAGTCTCATGCTACAGAAGGGACCACAAATGGCTTTTGGAAGTGCTTGTATGGATGGAACTCAGGTGACTAGCTGAAAGCAGAAATATAATTTTTAAATGGTTAAAAATGAACTAAGCTCATCTCTCGCACAGACATGAAGTTGTCTGAGGGAAAGGGAATGAAACTAAAGGATTGCTAACTCCTCAAAAACTTTAAAAATCTTTAAAAACTCTTTAAAAGGCTTGCTTCTGTCACTTATAGTTACATATATCTAGACATCTAGTAAAAAATCTTAAGGAATTTCTTTAGAAAATATTCATCACCCACAGATGAGCTATTTTTCTGGTCATAGTGACTGATTTTATGGAAATGTAATGCTCAAGGAAAGTATACATTGGTCAGCATGAGAGCATGAAGTGTTTTATTTATTTAAAGAAAAGCAATAGTGTGGTTAATGGCAAGTTAGTTATCAGATATTATCCCCCTATTGTGCCTTGTTTTATGGTGCCTCTTCAATCTTTTATAGTGTAGAACATATTTTAGTAGACAGATTTTTTAGAGCCTACCTTACCTCTCCAAAATCATGGTCATATAGACCACTTCCCTTCTTTTGGACTGCCTGACAGTACTCTGGTAACCAGACTAATTGGTTCAGATTAAATTTATGTTAGGAAGGTATATGGGTCAACATTTTAAAAAGTGGCTATTGGCTTGGAATTCCCACCTTGATACATAGAAGTGGCCTTCCTTTTTAGAGGAGACAAAACCATCTTCTGATGAAAATCCTCAAATTTCTTACCAATTATACAGATGAAGGTAAGATGAAGGTTTTTCAGTGCCTGGCATCCATCCATTCTGCCTTCAATCCCAATACGTGCATTCCAGAATCCAGCTCCTGAATCCAATTCCTGTGTGCTTCTGAATCCAGTCTGGGATTTCCCCAATGCCTGCTCCACAGCATCAGAGGTGAGGGTGATGTAATTGCCATCAGGGGGGTTAGGTTTAATGCTCGTTTTGTATATATTCATCTATATCCCATTTTAGTATCATTTTCATTAAGGTTGTTTGATTTGTTTTGGTTTTTTTTTCATTGTTGTGGTTTTTTATTTGTTTGGGGGTTGTTTCTTTTTTTCCTAATTGATAAGTCTCCCTCCCTTATTCCCTTTCTGTTTCCCTTTAGTGGGGAGAGGGGTCAACAGAGACCATCTGTTATAGGTCTAGTGGATGGCCCTGACCCTAAACCTTGACAAGGAGTTGAATGGAAAACAAAAGTGCTAAACTTACTCATTACAATCCAAATTGTGGCCATACTCATGTGATGTACAATACACAGAATTTGATACAAATATATATTCCTTTTTTTTTTTTTTTTGACACATACTTACCACAGTATAAGGTCTTGCTAACAGAAACAAAATATATGCAGAAGACAGTATGCCTTATGAAGTACCCTGCTGTGTTATTCTATTGATAATTAATTTTTTTTGTTTGGGTTCTTTAATGATGCTACAAAGAGGCTATGGCCTTTTCAATCTGTTCCATTCATTTTATTACCTGTTACTTTAAGAGTAGTAATAAATAAATTCATTTAACAGCAATTCGCATTAAAACAAAAACAAAAACAACAACTCTCTGTTTTCTACCTCCTAAGCTGCTATGTTTACTTTGGATGCCTTTACCTGACAAATGAATGATATTAAGGAAAAAAATATACATCAGTGTTTCAGAAAGGAAATTTCAATTTTAGGTCTTTTTTTCTCATGCTAAAACACAGGTGCTTCAGATCCATCTAATTATAGCAGAAATTGAAGTTATTACTTTACTTGTTTATTCAAGGGCACAAGGACTTCTAATGGGAACAAATCAAGATATAAAGAGTTGCTGTCAATTAGGCTTGAAGGCTTGAGAAAATAATGAAGGAGGTTTAGAGTCAGGTTTCATTTCTGCATGTTAACAAAGAAGTAGAAATACAGCACCTCTTACCTTTTCTGTAACTGTCCCAACAGTTCAGGAGAAGAAAGACAAGAAGATTACCTGGATAACATGATCTTAAGAGTACCAGAGAATAATGGTGTTCTCCCATAGCCACTTCTATGGCAGAGCCTGCTGCCAGCAGAAGAAGGGATTGCTACAAATAAAAGCTCGTCAACCTGAGAACAACAAATCTGTTCAAGCTTCTTGTCAGAGATCCTGTCAATATAGTGCAGGCTGCAGAAGAACAGGTGAAATGTGACTCTGCTGTGAGCAGTGCACTTGTGAGTCCTTGTCTTAGTAAAATGGCATGACATGACTAGTGCAACTTTCACAGAGTTATAATTTAGAACTGACAGTACACTGAAAATATCCTTCTGTTATATGTTTTCTTAGGCAGTATGCCTCCAATTAACAAAAAAGGAACTATGGCAAATATAGGCCAAATAAGTCATTTACTGAGCTTCTGTACTTGTTCTATAATTAGTTCTCTCATTTTGAAGCAAGCAGGTTCAAAAAGGTATGTCCTGCTGATTGGAAATATTCCTTTTGGATTGCTTATTGGCTTTAATATAACTGTGTACATGTACATAACTCAGGGTAGACAACTACAGAGTTTGTTTATACATTACCAGCCAACTGAAAATATCAAGTGTGCATCACTTAATGAATTAGATTAGTCACACATTTTAAATATTCTGTTCTTGCTGTCTGAATTCATTATGTATATTTTACGACAAATTACTAGGAATGTTGCTTGATATGTTGGAAGGTAGTAAATTTCAATTATAGCCATTATATTTTGCATATTTTGGAGCTGGCCATTCCAAATATTTATGAAAACAAAGAGCTTCTTCTAAAAAGTAACTGTGCATAATAAGAAAAATTGAACGACACAAAAGAAATACTTATCTTTTCCTTTTTGATTTGATATGTGCAGGTTTGCAAAGACAGGAAAGCATTAAAATGGGAAAAGAGTCTCTCATTGCATGTGTCCCACAAATAAGGAAACGGGCTTGACATGCTGGCTCAGTGACAACTTACAACAGCAGGTGAGTGGTACCTGGTTAGAATATGTTCCCACCAAAGTGAAACACCAATATTCTGTTGATAGAGCTGGGACTAAAACATGGGATTCCTTTACTTTTACAATAAACCTGATTTATTTTTTTCCCCAAGAAAAATTGGGAAATATGTCATAATGTTATATGTAGGTGCTTCACAAGCTACACATTTATAATGTAGTTAAGGGCAATTGATCTCACTGCCCAAGCCATCCTACAGTGCTAATTTCCTATGACTTCCATTCTCATGCTTATTTTCCCAGCTTGTGGTGTCTCTTAAGAAACCATCAGGAGACAAATGTGGTCTGGATGTTAATTTAAAGCCAGGACATTGCAAATAGATCCATTCATATATGTTTCACTTATTTCATTAACATTACAAGATGCAAAATTCTGGCCCAAAGGGTTATGTTAATTCTGTGTAGGGACCTTGAGGAAGTTCTCCAAGATTAGGGGAACTGTGAAATAGGTTCCTTCCCTCAATACACGGAAGCTCTTTGAGTCACACTAAAGAACATTCGAACCTCAGGGAAACTCTTAGGAAAGTGTTTTATTTACAAACAAACAATTCTTCTTATCTTCTATTTTCTCTTTCCTGCCACTCTTCCCTTTTGCCAAAAGAAATGTGAGAAAAAACACAGTCTTTTTTGCAGTTTTCTACTTATTACTCCCAACCCAATGTCTTAATCCTTTATTTATTACACTACAAGTAGTTGAGTTTATAAGTAAGGTTATGATTTTACAAGCAATAGAAAAAAATGGGCATTAAGTAAATATGTAACCACATAATTTGTTCATGAATCAGTAATTTTTCCTTTAAAAGATGTTTCATATAAATACAGTCAAACTTGCAACATTGACTCCAGGACGAACAATATCCCAAAGTGTTCCAATGCAATCATTGGTTTTGATTCCAATTTCCATAACAACAGAGACCCAGCTCTTCTGAAGTGGAAAAGAAGTGCCAGTGGACTTTTTCTGTTACTCAAAATTCAGTGACTTCTGAACTGTTAGGTAAGGTAGCAGAGTTATTAAGGAAAAACCTAAAATTTGCCAAACATATAAACAAACAAGTACAAACTTCCTACTTTAAGTATGTAGTTTAACTAGTCTCAGGCCTCTACATATGCACATGTATAATATTTTGCATTAGCCTGTTGTCAAAAAAAGAAATACAAGAAAATAAAATAATTAACAAAGAGCAGGATGTTTCAAATTCTTTTAGGGTAAAGATGGGCTAAAATTCAGGACTGCTACTTTTTTGGATGAGTACCTTCTGGGATCTTCTGCCAGTGTCCAACATCTTCAGCTCATCTTCCTCCAAGTACATTGTATCATGATGGCAGCATGGAGGAAGATGCAGTCTGAGCAGAGGCACAGCTAGAGAGCTTTACATTCTAGAGTTAGAAGTACGTTTTCCACAACATTTACTTTCTTACTGTGACTAATTTATATTATAATTTCCTCCAGACAGGGATGTATCACTATTTATTTTAGAGTGAGATCTTCCACATATAATGCTCCAACATTCTCAACGCAGGAGTAGAAAACAGAATATACAGGACATTTCAGGAAGAATTGCTTCTGAATACCTTATCTTTCTGTTGTTACTTTCTGAGTCAAAGATCTCCCTCTGAAGAAAATAAAGAGACAGTTGCCTGAGTAATGGTAAAAACTGGACTATGCACTAGAGCAATGTATAGCTTATATTTTCTTTCTTTTTTTCTTTTTAATTTTGTTTTGTTTTGAGGTTTTTTTACTTCTCTTTTTTTTTTTCTCTTCTTTTTTCTTCTTTTTCTCTTTCTCTTTTTTGTCCTCTTTACAATGTGATTATGCTCGTTCATTAACAGTCCTCTCAGACAAACTCATCTTCAATTTGTTTATTAACATGAATGAATGCCCTGCTTTCTAGAGAAAATCCCTCTTTGTGAAAATACTGAATTATTTGCACAATATAGCTCCTTTATGACACCTACTCACACTTAAGTGCCACAAAAAAGGAATGGTGGATGAAGACATGAGTGGAGACATGAAGTCCAGGGGAACTTACAGCAGATGTCATGACAAATTATGTAACATCAAGCACCTGGGAAACCCATCATTATTGTTTGGAGTGTCAAAATATCTGCAGAATGTAACAGGGGAGTGCTGCCTGCTTTCTCACTTTGTTTTTTAAGTATTCCAAGCACTCTTTGAAGGCAGTCCCATGACAGCAGACAGCAAACTGAACTTCAAAGAACCAATGGACTCTGACATAGTGTATGATTTTTTTCAATTTCTTTGGATTTTCACTCTCCAGTTTTACACTTTCCACATATGGAAAGCTGGAGCAAGAGGCAATCTGCCAAAAGGGCACAACTTGAACTGGTCAACAACTGAGTCTCTGATTCCCTTTCATGTTGCAGAACTGAAAGTGATAGATATTATGCTTTCACTTAAAAAGTGTTCTTGATTTGGGCACACAAAGGTACAAGGGGCAAATATGAGAGTGCCTTTCTCACATGCTTCTCTTGCTGGCCTGCTTATATGTGAGAGAACATTTTCATTACCATAATGATCTAGAAATTTACTTTTATTTTTCCCTTAGACAGTCTAATTTTCTTTTCCTAATAAACGAACAAGAATATGCTGATCAGAAGAAAAAGTGCATTTAAAATTTATATAGGGAAAATGAACAATCGGATAGATCATTACTGGCCATCTGCAGAAATGTCACGCTTGTTCATGCATGGACTCAACCTTGTGAGGGTTAAGTACCCTGTACCTCTATTTGCCTCACATTGCAAAGACAGGTCTCTAGGAAAGGTGGGCCATTATATCATGTTCCTCCACTGCAGTAGGTCAGGGATTAAAGATCAATATAAGCAGCTTTGACACTTCAAAGTCATTTGCTTAAACACATACTATAGATACAGAACAAGAATGGAGTTTGTCATATCCACCTGTCTCCTAGAGGGAAACTTAAAGTGCCCTCTTACACTGTGCAATTTACCCTGAGTGAAGATTGCATTACAAAAGGGTGAATGGCCTCCACAAGACAGCTATTCCCACTCCTTTGCAGATGCATGGGGAGTGAGTAATGTCTGGTTATGACCCTTGCCCCGACATACTGACCAGCACAGCCTGGCTGGTACAGAGAGAAGAAATCATCTGTACCAGGTAAAAGGCTAATGTAGTTTATTTTCTTCCTGGAGCAAGGGGTAATCAGGGACTATACTGTGATTCTTTGAGTCCCTGATCTCCGGAGATCGGCACAGAACAACTGCTAGGGATAATTCATCAGTATGCCCCATGAAAACAAGATGTTAAATACAGAACAGAATGTTACGTTTTAGGGACTGGAAAAACAACAGAAAAATCTGCAGAAGATGTGATAAAAGGTGTAGCCAATTTTCTTTTGGGTGACTTTTCCTCCCCTACTACAGTTTACTCTGCCTGGCCCATGTTTGGGCATTGTTTCAGACTATTATTACAGACATTCTCATCATTTATACAACTGCCTTGACTGTAACATTCAGTAATTATTATTCTCATTTAAATTTTCCACAAAAATTGAAAGATAGTCCCAGGTTTAACCATATTAAATACATTTCTTTCATTTCATTCCTAATAAGGTACAGAGTTTTTATACTGGAAAAATTTATCCAGTATAACCTGCAATCAGAGCCAAAAACTTTGCTATCATGGCTCTATCTGTATATGAATAATTACAAGACTGCAATTCAGGTGTTCTTTAAAATGTTAGATAATGTTTTTTCATTTTTTTCTCTTTAAAAAATATTTTCATTTATGCTACTATTTTATTTCAAACTGTATAACAGAACTCTTGCAAATGTTGCTTTTCAGCCATCAGTATGTATGAGCTAATTAACTTTTTTTGTTTGGTTTTTTTTGATGTTGTGGAACTATGAACAGTAACTGAAAATCTTGATGGAGTGATATCTCGGACAAGAGATACAAATTTCAATGTATAGATTTGATTATATTCTCATTCATTTGCAGGACTGTTGTTGAATGCAAATTGTAATTCGCTAAATTTGTCCTAGTGCATTTAATGAGAATGCTTAGAGAAGTGCAGATTACTTGTATGATAAACATATTACAAGATCTGGCCAATATACATCGGGCAATATTCTATCAAGCAGTGGAGATTCTAAGGAAGATAGGCATATCTCTGTTCCCCTCAGGGTAATGATGATTTAAGGGTGTGTTTGATGCTTCCCAGTACTTCTCTTAAAAAGTATAGGGAGATTTAGTAAGCATGCACTCCCAGGTCTGCTTTTACTGCTGTTGGTTAGGGATTAGGCAGACTGTTTCCTCCTCTGACATCACTTTATTGCTGTTTTCAAACAGACACTTCACACTCTGTGTGAACACTAACCATAATTTCTGTCATGATTAGTTAAGATCCAACAAACCCTCCTAAGGCTACTGATGAAACTTCAGCAGTTAATATTCAAAGCATGAAAATTGAGGCTTGGATTCTAATTTGCTACTGATGCAATATTAAAGCAATGTATATATAAAATATTAATGCTGTATTTGTTCTGAATTTATTTTATTTAATTTTTTACACACAGATAAAACCCTTGCGGCCTTAAAACAACATGTATCATTTTAAGGATGTCCTGAGGGGCAAACAGACAAGGAATATACACACAGCTTGGTAACTTGAACAATAGCGTGGTAGAGGAACTGTGCTGAAAGATACCCTTCTTCATGAGCAATAAGGGTTTTGCTGATAAAAATAAAAAAGTCTTATCTGTTTGACCAGTTGATGGGATAAAATTTCTAATACTACACCCTTGAACCAATACATAGAAGAAGAAGCCTGAAGAAAATCTGCAGATAAAGTCCTTCACTTATTCCATCAGTATCAAGATAAACTCAGGTTCACTTTTCTGACAGCCTTCCTTTTCAAAAATCAGATAAAGTCATGCATAAGTTTTGTGTATGCTAATTGTTCTGATCAGGACATAAATTTTCTGTTAATTCTAGCTTCATCTGTAATGCTGTCCAATCTGAAGGTTGAAAAGTAAAAAAATGGAAAGTTGTAGAATTATATCAATTAACAGTGTATTTGTGCAGTTCAGAAAATGCTTTTTCTCCTTGAAAATATGAAGTTAGTATATGCTGTGCCATATTTGCTTTTTTGGGTTCTGCTTGCTTAACTTTCATCATACCCAGTCCCATTGAACTCTGATATTTATTTACAGATTTGAGGAGAAAAATAAAAAAGAAACTTTTAGTCAGTGTGCAGTGTTCAACTACACTCAGTGGCTGTAATCTGTAAAGTTTCCACCTGTCAGTGCAGTGAGGTCCTGGAACAGCAGTGGTGACAAAAATAATGAACTGCTTTTTAAATGGAGTTTAATAAGGTTATGAAAAAGATTATATTATGTGGCTTCCTGGAATACCAGAGACCTGAAATTGATGATCTCAGTGATCCCTCACAGACCAATGTTCCTAAATTTGAAAGGCTTTTTGCCTTTAATATTTGAGTTGCTAAGCTGTGTAAAAATATCAATGCTACTTCATTTTCTTAAATTATTTTCTTCAATCAGGGTACTACATTCTGATTTGTAGACACACCACTATAATGCAGGTTATAGAATGATACAATTAAAAAAGGAATTTTTCTAATGCATGAAATAAGGTCTCTAATCTTCTTGTATTTCTAACTAAACATGATAAAAAAAGACACCTGGCAAAATACTACTGATACAGGGACTCGAGTTCTGCACAACATTGTCAAAGTGACAGAGTGACAAAAAATCAGATGTGTTTAAGATAACGTACATCATTTTGCAAATCAGTTCAGGAGTTATCTTATGAATTGTTACCTGTCTGTCAGTTCCTGAGGTATTCAAAATATAGTGTTAACATTGTGAATGTTCTAAGTAAATTTTCTTCCATTTTCAGTGCAAATAAGTAGATGGTTTATTTGGAGTTCTTTAAGATATGGATGAACCTTGAGCTTTCTACCTTCAGGATATTGATAGTAACAGTGTTCTTTATTCATTGTAGCTAAAGGTTACTCTTGGCTTCCCCTATATTTGCACCTTTTTTTTTTAGAGAGAGATAGCAGCTAATGGAAATGTTTGTTTAAGTGGCAGATTATGCTTTGCCTTAAAGCTACCTTCATGGAGAAAAATAGGGACTTTCAGAAAGAGACTTTGACAGATTCTGAATATGCATCATATACTTGGACATGTTAAGTCTGAGTCAAAAAAAAGGGAAGAAAAATTGCAGAGACAGGTCTGGACCTAACTGGAGACTGATCATCTAGAGATTGCTCTTTTAACAAAGTAGAGAATGGACAAGGAATAAAATAATGAACAAGGAACAAAATAAGAAGAACATTTAAACAACCTGATACGCAGGTTTAACATAAAAAGTCTTATATAAGCAGAGTTGGATCTTGCATAGGGAATAAATAAAATGTACAGTTGTTTAGTCATTAGAATTAAAAACCAGAAGATAGTAGTGGTACTGAATCTATACTGAAAAAAAAAAATCTACATCTATTTCACAAACTAAATTAATATATTTTTTCAGTTTCCAATGGGTGTGTCAATGCTGAATATAAAAGAGATGACCTGGTTGCTAGTGAATTAAGAAAACATAAAAGAAAATTCAAGCATCTGAAGCAGAAACAAAGCTATAGCAGTTTAATGAAATAAAATCAAATCAGATTGTATGATGTCATTGCAGATATCTGAAAGAGCTACCAATATGAAACTGCAAGATCTTGTATTAAATCTTTTAAATCTATTCAGTCACAACTCTACTGTTTTAATGTAAAATAGAAGATGTAATTTCTTTATTTGAGAAAGGGCAATGAAAATGGTTAAGGCACTGTTATAGAGTTCCCCTAATTTGATTCCCATGTTACGTAAAGCATTAGAATGAAATGCACAAAGGGAAAGAACTTAAGCAGCAACCACTATGTGATTGCGTATCACTGTTGTATTTGGAAGCCATAATAATAACTCATCCACAAGGAGTTAATCTGACTAGTTGTGGTGGGTTAACTTTGGCTGGCTGCCAGATGCCCACCCAACTGCTTTTTTACTCCCCCTCCTCAACAGGACAAAGGAGGAGAAAATAAGGTTGAAAAGCTCATAGGTCAAGATGAAGACAGGATGTTTTAGTTACTGCTGAGCAGTCCTTACACAATGTCAAGGCCTTTTTTTTTTTTCACCCCACCAGCAAGTATGCTGGGGATGCACAAGAAGTTGAGAGGGGACACAGCTGGGTCAGCTGACCCCAACTGACTAAAGGGATATTCCATATCCTATGAAATCATGCTTAGCATATAAAGCTGGGGGAAGAAGAAGAAAAGGAGGGGAGGCCGGGGGGTGTTCAGCGTTTATGGCATTTGTGTTCCAAAGTAACTTTTACATGCAATGGAGCCCTGCTTTCCTAAACACCTGCCAACCATGGGAAGTAGTGAATAAATTCCTTGTTTTGCTTTGCTGATATGTACAGCTTTCACTTTATCTATTAAATTGTCTTCACCTTTTCCTCACTTCTTACTCTTCTGATTCTCTCTCCCATCCCATCAGAAGGTAGTGAGTGAGCAGCTATGTGGTGCTTAGTTGCCAGCTGGGATTAAACTATGACAATATTAAACTGAAATCTAGGTAGAATGAAGGTGTATTTTTCAAATAATAGTCGACACCTCTGCTTACAGTCCTACCGACCCCCTCTGAAGAGATCTCCTCTGATTAGGATAGGATAGGTCATCCTCCAGAATAGCTCTTGGAATTCTTGAGGTTGCCTTTTGGGCTGCTGAAAATATTTGAGAGATATCTGTTGTTTATGAATGAGACCATGTAAAACAAATCATTATATGGATGTTAGCCAACACCTCACATATGTATGAGAATACTTTTCGATTATTGCATTAAAGTGTCTTAATGAATCCATTAATCTCAGATATTGGCCACAGTGGTACAGACTGCTCAGTTGTCTCTTCTTGGGCTAAAGAATTGTTTTGATTTGACTTTAAAAAGGTTTGCTAGTAAAAGTAGACATTTATGTACCAGAGATTAACTGTTTTGTTGTAATTTATTTTTTGATACATGTGAACTAAACTGATAGCTCTTTAAGTACTAAGAAGAAAGTTTAGGTGACAGAGAGATCCAGCACATGTGATAAGAGACTAAACAAATTCAAGGACAACAGGTGGGTGTCAATGTATAAGATGCTGGCTAAGGATATACAACAACTAATGCAGCAACAGTGAATGCTGGAAAACTCTGAGGGAAATACACTGGAGACAGCAACCTAGACTCTTGTATTGCCACTGATGGAAATTAATCTTTACTACATTAATTAAAATTAATACAGGGCATTTCTTGAATTCTTAGCTGCTACTTCTATTTCATTATTGTCTGTCCTTACACAGTTTTAAAGTAAACAAATTTGTTACTCTTGTCTGTAACTGGACATTAAACTCCTATGAATCTTCAGCCCTTGGCCTCCTCTTCTGACACTTTTGAGCCTTGCCTAAGCCTTGAGGCCCTAGCTATTATGTGGAGACACTTTAAAAATTCAGGGAAAATGCAGCCCAGTCTCTTATCTTTTCCCCTCAAAACTCCCAGTACACTGTCACCTGATAGATGTCTTTATTTACAAAAAATTTACTTTTTGAGAAAAGGGAGGAAAATTCTGCATTTCCTCCTTTCCCCTAATTTTCACACAATTAAATTCTTCTGCATCTTAATTTCATTTTATAGTAAGTTTTCTGCCACCTGCTAAGATCTGCAGTATCACAAGCCAATGTCAAGGGTAAATTAGAGTACAAAGATGTTGAAAATCTTATACATACAAACAATCTGGAAAAAAAAAAAATAATCAAACTTGGAAAGTTTTCATGTGAAAAGTAAGATGTAGAAAGCAGGGGTACAACCATAATGTCATTTGAGTAACATATCCCAGTACTATCATTACTTTCCATCCACCATTAAACTCCTCTTCCCCCTTGCTGGATGTAACAAGCATTCTGGTTGCACTGTCTAGTAAGGTGGAGAGAAACCTGCCACATGTACCTTGTACCCAGCTTGTCATTTAACTTCCTTGTGCGTCTTCCTAGAAAGATTTTAGTTCTCTGATTCTTTTTTTGTGTGCACTGGAAATCATAAGGCCTAATTATACTCCAGTGGTGCATAAAGCATTCTCTATTTTCTTTGCAGACTGTTTAGGTTGAGAACATGTAAAAATATTTCAAGATCACCAATGAAAGGATGGGGAAAGGGAAGTTATTGAGTTAGGCTGGCATGATCTGCATTTGGTGATCCCAAAATAGATTTCATCCCATTTTCCATCCATTTTTTTCCTAGTTATTAATAGAAAGTTATATTGGACATAATGTGCTCTTCAGTTAGTTCAATAGTTAACTGTCTCACACCTTGAAGTACATACACCTAAGAACATACCTGCTTATAAGGTAAATACACAGTGCATTTCTTTGACTATAATAAAGTACATCTTGAATATGACAGATTGATTGCATTTGACTTGTTAATTACATTTACAAAAAAAGGAAGGGCTGGTGGGGCATGTGAAGCTCAAGGGCAGCCTTGGATGCAGTGACCATGAAATGGTAGAGTTCAAGATCTTTAGGGAGGCTAAGAGGCTATACAGCATGATCACTACTACTGGACTTCAGGAGATCAGACTTGGGACCCTTCAGGTATCAGCTTGATACAGTACCATGGCAGAAAGCCCTGAAAGGAAGAGGGTAGCAAGAAAGCTGATTAATATTCAAGGATTGCTTCCTCCAAGCTCAGGAGTGATGCATCCCAACAAAGAGGATCTCAGACAGAAACACCAGGAGGGCTGCATGGTTGAACAAGGATCTCCTGCACAAACTCAGACACAAAATGGAAGCCTACAAAGGGTGAAAGCAAAGACTGGTAGCCTGGGAGGAATACAAAGAAATTGTTCAAGCAGCCACAGATCAGGTTAGCAAAGGCAAAGCCCTGATAAAATTAAACCTGGTCAGGGACATCAAGGACAACAAGAAAAGTTTCAATGGGTAAGTCAATGATAAATGGAAGACTAGGGTATATGTGGGTCCTTTCTGGAATGAAAAAGGAGACCTGGTTACCCAGGCTCTGGAGAAGACTGAGGTACTCAAAAACATTTTTTGCCTCAGTCTTCAAGGACAAGTGATCCAGCCACACTGCCCAAGTTGCAGAAGCAAAGGCAGGGTCTGTAGGAGATCATAGAATCATAGAATCCTTATGATTGGAAGAGACCTCCAAGGTTGTCAAGTCCAACTGTTAACCCAACACTGCCAGTTCACCACTAAACCATTTCCCTAAGAACAACTCTCAATACCTGCAGGGATGGTGACTCCACCACTTCCCTGGGCAGCCTATTCCAGTGTTTTACAACCCTTTCTGTGAAAAAAAAAAATAAATCCTAATATTCAATCTAAACTTTCCATGATGATCAGGTTCAAGACCATCTAAATTATCTCAAGGTGCAGATATCCATGTGACCTGATGAAGTGTATCTACAGGTCCTGAAGGAACTGATGAAGTGGCTAAGACGCTATCCATCATATTTGAAAAGTCCTGGCAGTCTGGTGAAGTTCCTACTGACTGGAAAAGGGCATCACCCCCTTTTTTAAAAAGGAAAAAAGGAAGACCCTGTGAAAGACAGGCCAATCAATCTCACCATTGTGCCTGGCAAGATCATGGAGCAGATCCTCCTGGAAACTATCCTAAGGCACATGAAAATAAGGAGGTGATTGGTGACAGCCAACATGGCTTCACTAAGGGAAAATCATATTTATGAAATTTCTGGCCTTTTATGATGGGGTTGCAGCATTGGTAGATGGGTAAAAGCAACTGACATCATATACCTGGAGTTTTGCAAAGCATTTGTCACTGTCCCATACAACATCTTTGTCTTTAAATTGGAGAGACAAGGATTGGATGGATGCACCACTCAGTGGATAAGGAATTAGCTGGTTGATTACACTTAAAGAATTGCAGTCATTGGCTTGATGTCCAAGTAGAGACCAATGACAAGCAGCATCCCTCAGGGGTTGGTATTGGAACCAGCACTGTTTAACATCTTTGTCAGCAACATGGACAGCCAAGCTGTGTGGTTGTGGCTGACATGCTGGAGGGAAGGGATGCCATCCAGAGGAACTTTGACAGGCTTGAGAGGTCAGCCTTTGTAAAAGTCATGAAGTTCAACATGGTGAAGTGCAAGATCCTGCACATGGGTCAGGACAATCTCAAGCACAAATACAAGATGGGCAGTGAGTGGATTTAAAGCTGTCCTGCATAGAAGGACTTGGAAGTATTGGTTGATGAGAAGCCAAACATGACCCAGCAATGTGTGTTTGCAGCCCAGAAAGCTAACAGTATTGTAGGCTGCATCAAAAGAAGCATGGCCAGCAGGTTGATGAAGGTGATTCTGCTCCTCTGCTCTGCTTTTGTGAGAACCCATCTGAAGCACAGTGTTCAGCTCTGGGGCCCCCAGCATAAAATGGACACGGACTTGTTGGAGAGATTCCAGAGGAGAGCCACAAAGATGATCAGAGAGAGGGCTAGAACACCTCTCCTATGAAGAGAGAGAGCTGGGGTTGTTCAGCCTGGAGAAAGTTCCAGGAAGACCTTATAGTAGCCTTTCAGTACTTAACAGGGGGCCAAAAATAAAGCTGAGGAGAGACTTTTTACAAGGGCATGTATTGATAGGAAGAGGGTAATGGTTTTAACCTGAAAGACTAGGTATGATATAAGAAGTTCTTTACCGGGAGGGAGGTGGGAGACTGGAATAGGTTGCCCAAAGAACTTGTGGATGATCTACCCCTGGAAGTCCAGGTTGGATGAGGCTTTGAGCAACCTGATCTAGCAGGAGGTGTCCCCCTGGCAGGAGAGTTGGAAATAGATGATCTTTAAGGTCCCTTTCAATCCAACCCATTCTATGATTCTGTGATTCTATGAACTTAAAGGTTCCTTCTAACCCAAACTATTCTATGATTCTGTGATTAACAAATAGTTTTCCATGATGAGTAATAGACTGACACAAAGGATTTTGAGTACAATGCCTTCATCTGTTTATTCTGGGACTTTTCAGAGGTGTTAAATAATGTTTAAATAATGTATTTACTCTTAAAAATGTAAATCTGTTGCATAGTATATTTAAAAAGCTAAATATGTTAAAGAAAAGTATTTCCCTCAACTCAAAATATACTATTTTTCATCATTTGGATTACCAATAAACTGTGAATTAACATGAAGCTTTCTGAATTTATGATCCATTGTAGCAGTCCCCTTTTCAAAGAAAGGTAACTCTGTCTGGCATTCAGAACCCAGCATGACTCCAGCATTTTAGAAAGCAATGACTCCTAATAGCTTTTCAACTGCAAGTAGAACACAGGCTAATTGCAACAAAGCCCCTCAGTTTAGTAAAATTTGAATCTCCTGACTGGTCAGACAAATCTATTAGGATTTTATTGGGTCCTAAAAAGAGTTATGTGATTCCCTAGGATCCAATCCTTGTCAATCAGGCATGGTAAATTGGATTCTTGAATAGGGAAATCCCTAAGGGAGAGAAGATGTTATCTAGATTAGATGCAGTGATTTTTCGACTCTGTGCTCACTAGGTTCTGTTCTCTCTTTAGTGAACCAATAAAACCATAATAAGTATTGATTAACCCATTACTGAGCATTATCCACTGGCTTCTGCCTGACTGTATTTAAACACAACACAGTGCCTCTCTGTTGCCATTGTACAGCTGGTTGCCTTTACATTGGCAGCCTTGGCAAGCTCATGATAGGTTTCCTTGGTTTGGAAAACATCTTCAATCAGTTCATGTACATTTCACATGCACTATTTAAAGAAGTCTTGAAAACACTGTATTTCCTCTAAAAGAGCAGGGAAAGGAAACAATGATCAGTGTTTTATTTCATGCTGTGTGTTTGGAAATGATGATGTTTTCTCTTAAAAAAATAGAATATCAG
>JANHGN010009517.1:0-42375 GCA_024605025.1 Megaceryle maxima
TTTGAGGGGGTTTGGTTGTGGGGTTATTTTTTTTTTTTTTTTTTTTTTTTTGGGGGGGGGTTTGTTGTTGTTTGGTTTTGTTTGGTTTGGTTTTGGTTGGGTGGTTGGTTTGGTTTTGGTTGTTTTTTCTTTGTTGTTTTTTTCAGATCTGCTCATATATGTTTTATACACCAGAGCTTTGCAGAGCACAAATAACTTTTTCTAAGATGGAGAGGTTGGTTACTTGTGTTCCTGGCATCAGCTTGATCTTCCATGTCAGTCTGCCCTAGGAGGTTTTAAAAGTCAGTGTGTTCTCCCTGCTCTGTATCATGCCTGAATTTCTAGTCAAGAAAAAACATTGTTGGGGGCAAAGTCCAAAGAGTTACAGCTTTATTTACAGTTTAGTTACCACCTACAGCAACATAGCTCATCACGAGCAGTGCCTTGGGCACATTTCCACTTTATAACTTAGTGAGACTGTTTACAGTGTTGTCAACAGAAGAAATAACGGACCAGGGTGGAACTGTCCCCAGCAAAATCAATAGCAAGAACTCCATGGACTTCAGCGGACCAACATTTCACTTAGTGCTGTATGTGAGGAGCTTGGATTTTATTGTCACCTTGATATCTGCTTGTTCAGCTGCTTTTCTCAAAGCATATTCAGTCTGTGGGCAGCCTCATGGACCCTGGCAGTCCCTGAGGTACCTTTTCTGTGCTGATAAATTGCAGGCTGTTTTTTCTGTCACATCCCTGACTTCCTTTTCTGTCTTCTGCTCTCTCTTTTTGGCTCTTGGAAATTATTTTGCTTCCTCTTCTAAGAAGTTCCAGCTCTGAATCCATGTAACATTTGGAAGAGGAAGCAGAAAGGATGTTTAGGGACTTCCCCGTGGCTACAGAAGAGGATCAGGAGCTGAATTCACGAGTTGGGTCAGTAGGGCAGCACTCACGTTGGGCTAGGGCTGTCAGTGAGAATTCCACAGATTAGCAGATCGTCCAGTTCATAGATGAAATGGAGGCATCCTTCTGTTCTCTACCCACAGCCTTCTTTGCTCTCCACCCAGTTAGCTTAAGTTGTGAAATTCTGGGCAGATTGTATGTGCATACACCCACCAAGCCTACTATGTAAAGATACACACATCCGCATACGTAAACACCCTGCACGAGCATGCACTTCACATGATGCACAGGTTTGGTAATATTTTTTCCAGCAATTAATCTCCCTGTTTCTGAGTTTGTACGGATTCCTCTCTAATCTCCAGAAAGATAATTTCTTTCTATATCCTGAGTGCCAGTGATATGCAAAGGCCAAACTGCACTGCACAGTGCCCTTTGGGAAGAGGCTTCTGCTTAAAAGCCATCCAGACCTTGGCTGTCACAGAAGACTATATTTGGAAGGATGGGAAAGCAACACGAGAGGCACATGGAGCAAAAGCTGTGAGCATCAGCAGTTTACCACAAGTAAACAGTTTCACTTCTCCAGCTGTTGTGTTCACCGGTCTTGTAAACAGGATCTGACTACAGTAGGATAACAAAAGCTGTGGGCCCAAACCTGCCCTCTTCCTTTGCAGTTTGAGTCATAAACTGCCAACACTCGTGTCAGCCATTCTGTTTCATCCCTCTGTGATCCACGTTGCAATGTTGAAGTCCACCGTTGTGATATTTAATTCCACTGCTGCAATGTTTAATTTGCTCCTGAAGAGTCCTTTGCTTTGCTGGAAGCAAAACCTCACCAACCTCGGTTCCTGCTCTTGGAGGGATTTACAGTGAGGGACTTTGTTAACTGTCTGGACTCAGCACTCTCCAAGTCACTCCATGTCCTCTGCATTGGAGATTAGGATATTACTGTCCACCCTTTTATCCTGGTCACTGGGAGCAGATAGTGCTGGCAGCTGTTTCTGCTCTCCTGTTAAGAAGTGGGCTGTGTGATCTGGAAACTGATGGTGCAGTCTTGTCTGATAGCATCTGCTTTCCCTGAATAATTGTGGACATTCCCACCTCTCCACTCATCCCTCCAAGCACCTTGGACTCATAAATTGCAATGCTAGAGCAAATGGAGTCATGCTTAGGGAATGATCTCCCTGTTCAAGGTGAATTCTGATACCTGACGTATGAGAAGACCAGGCACATGCTAAAAATTCCTTGCTAATTTGGGTTGCTAGTTCATCAAAAACATCCTCCCAAACATGCACAGGATGTATTAAGTTATGGTATAGTAAGCGATCAGCTTGTCATACTGACATTTCTGCTCCTTGCCAGATAGTCCTGGACTTCATTATCTCTCTCAAGAAATCAGATCTGTTAGTGTCACCCTGCAATAAGTTGGTGTAACTGGAAACCTCTCCCCAGGCATACAAACATATGAGGACAACTGAGCATTGCTGTGCTCTGAAGGCTGATGTATAAATATATACTGGACTGACTGACCACACCTCTTCTCAGTTAGGGGTCCAGTGAAGCTTTAGCCTCCAGATCTTTTCTTTTGCTGTTTGAGCCTTGGCCCAGTAGCGCTGAGACCTAGGCACACAGCTTTTGGGGCTGTCAAATGAAGGGATTTCATTATGTGTAAGTTACTTTATGGTGTTACCTTCCCACTTACCATTTTACTTAGCAAAGCTTGGAAGGAAATGCTGCCTGTCCTGCTGTGCAGGGGAGGTTGGCAGGGGTGGCCCCGGCGGTGTCAGGACACAGCCCCATGCTTGCTGTCACCTTGGTGACTTCACAGACCAGAAGGAAGGAGTATCATAAATGAAACTTCCTCTGTGTAGTGATCCTGTTGGTAATGTAGTAAATGGCCAGAAACTGTAGAATCTCCAGGCTGTGGTCCCTGTACACGATGTCTGACCTCTTCTGTTAAATGATCTCTGCCTCAGATTCCACATCTGAGAGTTGAAAGTGTTTCCCCCTTTTTTGAGACCTGTAAAGAAGAGCTCTAGGTTAAGTATAATTTTGCTTCTTCTCAAAATAAAAAAATAATAATTTTAAAAAAAGTCATTATCATGTCAAAGAACACAACTCAGCAGAAAGTCTGTTTTCCTTTAGAAAGTCCTGAAAGGAAACATTTTACCTTTTATTCTAGTTTTTCAAAACACTGTCCCTTTTACCAACTATTATCAACATGGTGAATGAATGGTTTTAATTAATGAAAATCTAGTTTTCAACAAACAAAAGATTTCCATTATATATGAAATAAAAATTGCCCTTCTGTAGTAAAGAAACCTTGTGGCAGCTGTTTATAAAAATTAAGGGTAAGTTCAGCAGAGCACCTTTTGCCCTGTCAGTGTGGTATTTGAACAGAGGGAGAAAAATGAGTATAGGCTGGAGCGTGTGCAGCAATTACAAAAACATCAGTTTTCCAACTATTAGTATATTTATTTCTTGTATCTTTATTTATTTATTTATTTTAATTGAGAATCACTGGAAATTCTTCGTGCTCTTTAAATCCTCTCATCAAGTTCTTGAGGCCTTTTGTCTGTGTTTGTGAAGTCCAGAGCCTCCCGGTAGCTCGGAGTCCACCACTGTGGCTTCTTGGTATGATGTCAATAGTAATGAAGAGCAAGGTTACGCCACGTGGCATGTGGCTGGAGGCCATTTCAGTAGGACTAGGAGGGAGCATCCAGGCTGATCTCTGGCTGATTTCTTGCAGATGATGAAACTAGTAGTAAAGACTTTTCTGGTGTAATAATTTTCCATATTAGCTTTCAAATGCAATGCAGCAGGTAATAGTTTACCCGGCACTCCTTGGCTTCCTTATAAGGCTAATTTTGGGGATAGTTTCTCAATTTTTATATTTCATAGTGTTATTCTTAAGGAAAATCAGTATAAATAGTCCACCATGTTTTGCAGGGTTCATGCCAGTCCATAGCCTGTTTTATCTGGTTTTGTACCAAGGCATTAGCCCACACGATTGTCTCTTATTTGCAGTCTTGGCTCGTTAAGGTGATAATTTGATAAAGCAGGTTGTTGTCTTTACCTTGGGGGATCTCTTCTGGGTTGATGTATCGATACTGTGGACAGACCTGTCAATAAGCTCCTCTTTGTTCTCAGCAAGTGCTGCAGCATGTCCTGCACTGTGATTTATGATCCCCACCTCGTGCAGCCTGCCAGCCCCGGCACAATGTGTGCACTTGGCAGAGGCGTCCAGGGTGTGTCCTGGGAAAAAGCTGGGGATGGGCCATGGGGAAAAGGCTGAGGAAAGTTTCTGAGGTAGACCCTCCGTGGCTGTGTCTCTCCCTGACTCTTCTCAGGTGCTGGGTAGGAGTGCAGGAAGAAGTTTATTCAGCTCCTCAGAGGGAGAGCCTGTTTCTGTAGTAAGTCAGATGCTGCAATGGATTGAGATCTCAGAGGTCCATGGTGATGTTTCGGTTGTTTCCCTCAGGGAGAAATCAAGACAACACACAGAGAGTGGAGAGGGGTTATTTCACCTAAAGAGCAGGGTAGGGGCTTTCTACTTGCTACTTGCTACTGCTGCTTCAAGGCTCAGTTTGTCACTCACGTGCCTTGAAGGGAGCCCAGGGGTGAAAATGGCCTCATCCCAGCACCCTGCTCAGCGCTTGGGTCCCCTGCAGGGACAAGGCAGGTGTCAGAGACATCCCCAAGTGAGAGGATGGTGATGGTAAAGCTGAGTCCTGTGCACACAGTGGTGACGCAAAGTGGAACTCTTTCAGGAGCACCTGCAGGGCAGGTATCTGCAGGGAAGCTCCTGTCCCATCATGTTCTTTTGCCTGTTTGTGAAACCTGCAACAGAGTCCTGCTCAGCACTGAGAACAGTTGTTTCCACACAGGGATGGCTTGGAGATTAATTAGTGGCATACAGTGTATGTTAGATATTACCAGTAAAAGCATTTTTGGAGACAGAGTGTAAAGAGCTATTTTCTGGGGAGAGGAGGAGACATTTGGCATTATTGCAGTGTACCAGAGCAGGTATGGAGCCTGGCCACCTGTGGGAAAGGCAGAAATGCACCAGGGCAGCCCCTTCCCTCTCCACATACACAAACTTGGTGCCGAAATGTTGCCTGTTCCTCCCCAGTGATAAAGGACAAGTTAAATAATTAATAATAATCTGAGTCTCAATGTGACTATTAAATAATTTTCAGTTCAGCATTATATAAATTTTAAGTACTTTTTTTAGTGGTCATGCATAATAAACTAACTGTGGTCGTTAATTTTTCACCCTCAGAGTTTAATTAAGATCATTCAGGAGGTTTGGCCTGATACACCATGCTATAAATCACAGTCCAAGCCGCTGAAACATAACTGCCTAGATTTCAGATTAGATAACCATATTTTGGGGGTGGAAATCTTGCTGACAGTTACACAAATTGTCCTCATCAGGAGGGCCATTGGGTCTTCTGAGCACTGAAATGATGGTTATATGGATGCACTGGTTATTACCATATACAATTCAACGTGTGCCTGGTGGGGTTTCATTTTAGGGATGGACTCACTCCATCGTCCCTATTCCTGTATAACTCATTGTAGAATAAATAGAGTGGTGTTCTATGTCAGCCTAATTGGCTTTTAAAGCAACCAAACTATCAGAAGGGATAAAGTGGGTAGTATCAAGTCACATTTTATTCAGGAATAAATGTGTCCAGGCACAAGAGTTTTGCAGAAACAGCCCCTGCATTTCAAATACTCAACCGTGGTTTAATCATTCCTCAGGCTTAGACAGTCCTGTGCCTCCCAGTCTCAGCAGAAGTGCTTAGGGCTTCTCACACCCAGGACACTGTTGATTATCTTTATTAGTATTGCAGCCTCTGCAGAGACGTCAGAGCTCCTCCAAAATGTCCCGAGTCCAGCAGCAAGGAGCTGCTTTCAAGTATGTACAGTGGTCTCATAGCACAGAGCAAAATGAGGAGCATGCTGACATCTGGGAACAAAAAACACCGGGAAACTGCCCCCTGTATGGCTGCTCCTGGGATGCAGAGTTTTCCCTCTGGTTTCTCTGGGTGTCTTCATGTGTCTGGGCTGTGTGCGGCTACGGCTCTGCCCCACAAGTCAGTGCAAGTCTGCAGGATGTGTCAGTACACAGGATGGACCCTGACTCATGGGGAAAGCATGTATGGAAAACGTTGCCCAGCTCCTACAAATGCTTGTTTTTCTTTTCGGTGTTAATTTCTTTTTTCCATTTTAAGTAAATCAGGAGTTTAGCAATAAAAGCTAATGCTGAAAGGAAGTGGTGCAGGTGAACCCTGTAGAATTTCACACTGTATTTATGAACAGAAATTCTTCTCAGGAGAGTCAACTGGGTTTGAAAGAAAACAAGGTGGAGGGTAGTTTCTCTGATGTCCAGAAGGTAAAGCGTAAAACAGCCATCTTGCTCAATCTCACTGCTGTACATGTTATTCCAGAGTTAGGAAATAACAGGATGCTACTCTGAAGTACCTGTTCCTAAATCCTACCGTTTTATTCCAGAACGAAGAGTATCTTTGTTCTAATCCAGTTGTATTCTGAGGAGCAATTCAATAATAACTATTGTGCTTTAAATTCACACCCTGTATTACTCCTAATTAAGGATACTGTATTACTCATAAGTCAAGGATAGACAAATTCTCACTTTCCCTTTAGTTTCACTGCTGTAAATCCAGAATAACCCTGTTGAAATAAGTCAGCAGTTTTCAGTCATACTTATGAAATGTGTCATTTCAAAGGAATGACTCTGGATTTTACCACACAAATCTGGCCCACAGCATGTGAAAAGAGATGGTCTGTGTTAATCACACCAAACCAGTCCCTCGACTGAAGCATCTTCAGCAGCACCACAGTAATGGAACAGGCAGCAATTCTCACTGCGGTGTCAGGAAGAACAGAACATCAAGGGAATAATTAACATCTAATTTAGCAGACCAGGATGGAGGTGGGTTCCTGCATTAAGCAATTGCTTCCAGAGGTGGCAATGTTGGGGCTGCTCGCTCTGCTCTGCTCCACAAGGCCAGGCACCCAGCTCCCTCCAGCTCCTCTATGGCTGCGGGGGAGTAGCTCCATTAATGGTGCATTTGAAGGTTATGCCTGTGACTGTCATAAGGAGCCCATCTCTTCTTTCAACAGTAAAGGAGTTGCAGGGATACAGGCACGCCCCTGCACTTGGGCATCTCACTTAAACGTGGGCAGGATAAATGGCTTTAGGCACCTCTTAATTTTCCTTGAAGCTGAGGATCTCAGTATAATACTTAAAAATCTGTCAAAGGCTTGTGGTTTGTGTTGGAGAAAATGGTCAACTTGTAGGTACATCTTTTCTAGAGAAATGTGATTTGCTCTGCCTTATTCTTGGTGACTAACTCCTATGTTCTGCAAATTTGGGTATCAGTGCATAATGGAGGGCTGGGACCTTCCCTGACAAGTGGCTGTCACCAGCCATCTCTTCCAAGTGACACAACATCACCTCCTGAAGGGTTCAGGATTTTACATCCCCACCCAGTAGCTCTGCAGATTTGAAGATGGTTGAGACGGTTGAACGAAGAATAAAGATGCAGAATAAAGTCTGCATCCTTTTTGGAAAATATCTATGATGAAGCTCCATAATCTTTACTGGCAGTGACAGGCAGGGGCTCAAGCTCCCTGCCATGTTCATGGGTGCCTTCGTAATCACCTCCTGTCCCCAGGTCCCCTTTGTCCTTCTCTTCACAGCTCAGCCCCCCCATGGCTTTGACTTTCCCTGGTATTTGGCTCCTCTGCAAGGTGAGTGCAGAGCTTCCACACTTCTCTTTTTCTAAATCCTAGATGCAGATTTTGGCTTTGATAATTTATTGCTATTTAAGATATCTTTCTGATTTCTCCAGCCTCTCGTTCTGCCTCCTCTTCCCCGGCATAGCAGGTGAAGGGCCTCAGACAGCCAGGAGGATGGAGTCAGGGAGTTTTTGCTGGCTGTGCAGCCTCCATGGCCAACTTGCAGGCAGCTGCTTCTGAGATTTTAACTCCTTCCACCGACTTTATGGTCCTTTTGTTCAACCTTTTAGATCTTCCTTTATCGTTTTAGCCTGTCTGCAGATATATTTGTTTTACTTCCAGAAAAGCGTTCACTTGCTCAATTAGCAAGAGAGCTCACTGTGGAGAGTGCTGTAGCTCTATTTCTGCCATGGCTAAGTGCTTCTGCAGCATTTGGCTCCTCCTAAGAGAGGATCTACCTGCCATCCTCACACTGGGTATTGCTGGACATCTTACTGCATGGATTGCTGTGTGGTGCCTTGCAGAAAGGGAGCTTTTGTGACACAGGACTCTAAACATGTTACTGCAGGTCAGGCTGATCCACGCTGTCCCAAGCTACAGCTTTAACTGCAATTTTTCCTCCGTGCCCTATTGGGTCTATACTGTGTTTTCCCCACACATGGGCTCTTTCACCATCCAGATTTTGTTACTTGTTTTTGTCTTACTTAATGATTTTGCCACTTTGTTTAGAGCAGAGGTTACGAGGATAGAAGTCTAACCTCTCACATGCCGCGAGAGAAGGGCGAGTGCCGGCTGGTGTAATGCTGGAAACACCTTTGGAGATTTGTGTCCCACCCACCCTGATCAGATCTGAACCCTGGCCTGAGATGCCCGCCCTCAGCTGGGACCTGGACACAGCCCTTGCACTACAGAAGGACTTTGTAGAAAAAAGCCTTGGTCTGGAAGGCACCTCCCTGCCTGTCCCCAGGGCAGATCCGGAGGCTGTCCCCAGCCTGCCCCACATCCATCTCCAGCCCCAGCCGCAGCAGGACAGGCTCCCGTGGAGGGGTTTCCTGGTGGGAAACCTCGCAGAAGCCTCTGCCCCTTTACATCTGCATTCAGTCTTTGCTCAGGCACAGGATGAAGATTTCTCCTCCCAGGGGATTTGTGGCAGTTTGTGTTGCTATTTCCCCTGGTTTTGCAGGCTGTTCTAATTGTGGCTTTGCCCTTACAAGCTGAGGGCTAAAGCCGCGTAAAACACTTCACACTGCCGCTTAAAAATCTTCATAGAGTTCAGTGGCTATTTCAGCAAGACATTCCTGAACAGTTCTTTGCTTCCTCCTGGCCCCAAACTATTCCCTTATATGCTCTGCGTGCTACAGCATTACAGCTCGCCTAAGCCAGGGGAACTGCCTCCTTCTCAGGGTCTTTAGCCACCACGAACAAATGAATGTCATGACTTGACATGAGTACAGGTAAATATTAGGACAGCTTCTGGAGCCTTGCATCTTGCCTGGCCTGCTTTGGCCTAAAAGTTGGGCAGAACTTGCTTTGTTTCTTTCAGGACTTAAATCATTCTTGTGTAGGACACTCGCTGTTTGGGGATGTGGCATTAGGATTACATTCACAAGCCCCGTCTCTCCCAAGATCTTGTAATCTGCTTTGAAGACCCTGCCCTGTGTGGGTGGGAAGGCTCATGGGCTCACTGCTGTCACCACGGTGACATTTGCCCTTGCTAGGACCGGGTGGTTGCTGGAGCTGGCTATTTGCTTTGTGTGTTTGATCACATGGGTATGGCACGTAAGGCTGCCTTGCGAAATGGCCCTGTATGTGTCAGACTGACTCACAGTGTGACCTGATGTAGATGTAAGGGGATGTTTAAGAACAACTGAAATTCAGAGAACCAGACTGCCTTTTTTTTTTTTTTCTTCTTTCTCCTGGAGCAAAAGGCCTTTGTGAGCTGACAGGAACAGGGCACAGCACCCTGTGAGCCACTGGGGTCCCTTGTGATGGCTGTGGACATGGGAGCTGTGCCGTTAGCTGCTGAAATGCTCCACCACACTGCCTCCGTCTCGCCAAGGTGCACCTGGCTCAGGGCAGTGTAATTTGATGAAGAAGGTGAGGAAACAGGCCTGATTCTCCTGCTTTGCTGCAGCCTACTGTGTGACCTCAGGGAGGTCAGTGTGAGCCACACCACAGTGGCACTGAGGCCCCAACTTTGCAGGTGAATGCGCATCCTTCAAACTCCAGGTGATTTGTCAGTAGAAATCGGACATCTAAACCAGATCCTGAATTTCTTTCCCCATCTGCTTTTCGCTGGTTAGCTTACACCTAAAATGACAGCACCCAGCAGAAAGTGAGGTCTTTGCAACCCCATTGGGAGCTTTCTTGTTTAGTGTTAATGCTGGGACTGTGGAACAGAGAAAACCACTGCCTGCCTGGCTCATGGCCTGCTACAATTACAGCGACGGAATTACTGGGAGGGTGGGCTTTATCCCATCAACACCTTCCTATCACTGCTGAAGTGATGCTACCCTTACATGTCAACACTGAAAGCGTATCTCTGCTGCATGCAGTCCATCTACTGGCAATGAATGCTGCAGTGAAAGATGTCCTTTAATTAATGTACTTGATAACAAGTCATCTGAAAACGGATCTGTGCTTGGAGCCAGACACTCCTGGATGGTAAAACTGGTTTCCAAATGCCCAATTTTCAACTGTGTATTGGATGCTTTGGTGAAGACACTTCTGCCTCACACACCAGGGCCACATCCAAGCAGAAATGAGCTGCAGAGTGACACAGGCTGTGCTCGGGTGTGATCTGACACACTCTTGCACGAGGCATCTGGCCAGGGACATGTATGATAGGCACGGGCCAGTGTGTGTGTGCCTTGACAGACATGCCAGGCCATGTGAAGGCTGCACCCCTGGCTGCATCCCTATGCACAGCAGGAAAACCAACAACAGCATCAAACTTAAATGAAGGGGATAGAGAGGCCTAAAATGAGTTCGGAGTTCACCCTGTTGTCTGAATTAGAATAAACAGACAGTCTTGGCCTTTCCTTCTCTCTCCAGAAAAATCACAGATCCCGTGATCCCAGCACTGAAGGGTGCAGGTGTGGGTCCTCCCATCCCTTCCCTTTGCATTGGCCCTTGCAGTGACAAGAGGGTGAGATGGACCAGAGAGCCTTTCCTATCCCTGGTTAGTCATGAAAGACAGAAGGCAAAAATGGTCGTGTGCTCGAATCTTGGTGTTAAATGAATTAATGAGTGTCTTAGAAAACTGAAAGCAGCCTTGCTCACCACTCCAGGCAAGGCTCTGCACAGGACTTCGTGTTCCTCTTCACGCCCGTGAACACTGGCTCCACACACCTCAAGCAGAGCCAAAGGAAGGTACTTGGCAGCTGGGTTTGCTAGTGCGTTGCCTTTGAGTCCTGCCTGAGGTTGGGCTGAAGAAGACAGATGATGTATCATTTAATGCTTGTCTGTCTGTCTCAACTACAGTGAAACATTTTTCTTTTACCAGGGAGGCCTGAGTGTTTCATATGCTGGTCCATCCTGTGAACTTTAAGGATTCGGGTGCAGATGGTGGATGGGAATCCAGCCCAGCCCAGCCCTTGACAAGCTGCTATCCCTGCAGGAGCCATTGCAGTGCCGCTGCAGAGGGTACATTGCCTCTTTCTACCCTTTAACAAACCCCCAACTAAGAATTCCCCTGTAGAGATGTGGTAACTCCATGTGACTCGTGAACACAAAACCACAACAGCCCCAAATCCTCCTGTGCAGCCTTGGTGAGTCCCAGCCACGCACTGTGGCTTAGCTGAGCACTCTCTGGCAATCAGGCTGTTGCCTTTCCTTTAAGCAAGCACATGGATGTCTTTGTGAGCAAGAGCTGGACCAGCACGTGGATCCATATGGTGAGACTTGCCATTGGGCACTAGAAGCACCACATGAGCAGTGAGAATGGCAGCTGTCAGAGTAGGAGTTGTACAGAAAAACTGGGGGAAGAGGTGCCTGCTTTGAATTGATCAATAATGCCTTTTTTTCATAGTTTCCTGGGGAAAAAAAAAAAAAAATCCAAACCTCTGCTAAAGGAAATGATGTTTTAGGTTGAAGCAAATATTTCATATTATTTGGAAACACTCTTTTCAGCCTGGGGATGCAATTTGGTTTGGTAGCAGAAAGCCTGTCAAATAATAAGCTGAAAAGTTGGGATTTTGGAAGGGAAGTAGAGACAAGCAACTGCTGCATGAGTTCAGGGCAGGCTTAGCTCCTGCTTATTTCTCTGAGCATCTCAGCAGTGAGGGGTAATAGGGATGAGGTTGTGTCAGCCCTGCGCCAGGTCGCGGATTTCAGCCTGCAGCGGCACCAGCTTCTGCAATTTTACCACAGCTTTTGTTACAGTTGTTTTTCAAAGCTCTGGTTCCTCATATCCTGTAATTACGTGAGAGTTTTGGCATTCTTTAAAGCTGAAGGTAAATTGACAACTTTTGTGATTGTACCAAATAGCTTGAAAACAACCCAAAAGTTTTAAAAGGAAGAAGGGTAAATAGAAGAAACCCCAAATTACTTTTCTTTGAAATCTCAAGGTTTGTAAGGCCTCATGATTTTGTGGCCTAGGACAGGACTGCTAAGTGCTTGGTGTTGGCAATGCTGTGTTTATTTTCCCTGCTTGGATTTCTGCATGGCTGTATACCCGTTATGAAAAATGCAGTATTTTATGTTATTTTTTAAAAGGAAGCAGATCGCTCTGTTGGATGATTTCCAAAGCAGCCTGTATCCTACAATAAAAATTCTACAGTGTGCTGCAACAGGCTACAAAAGGCTAAGATGTCACTTTACCAGCATAAAAACCAGGCACATTATGGAGGAAGAGAATTATAAGGTATATCGCTTGTATTTATGGCCAAAAAATATACAGTGTGTGCATACTGCATATTGAAATTACAGAACAAAATTTAATTAGATCTTTATAAATAAAATCCACATATGCTGATTTATTTCTCAGCCTTTGAAATGATGACTGCCCTCACTTGGAAAACCATTCATTTTCAGACAGCAGGTCTGTAATTCACAAACTGGCACAACCAGAAGTTTGTGGATTTGAGTCTGGCAAATACCAGTCCCACCATATCTGTTTCAGAGGCACATGCTGGGATTCCCAGTGAAGGAGGCAGGGGAGGAATACTGCAAAAAGCATTGCTAAAAAAGTTAATTTTTAAAATTTATTTTTAATTTTTTTTCCAAAAGTGTAATTATAAAGTCACTTGTTTTATTCATTAAAAACCAACACTGTTGTAATAGATAATTATAACTAAAGAGAAGATGTATGATCTTTGTAGGCTCCCTCTAAATGCCCCCTTCCCTAAAGGAAGATACTTTGTGCTATGTTTGCAAAAAATATGTGATTAGTACCCAAGTCATGAGTGAGAACTAAAAGCAGCAGGAACACAGGCCTTTCTTGTGTGAGACAGAGAGAGCTCAGGACTGGACCAAGACCTAATTAGAAGTCAGACTTCTGGTTTCCTCCCCACACCTGAGCAGGTTTGGAGATCAGCACCTAAATAACTTCTGAGAGCAGGAATTCAAGCATGATTTCTTGGTGTGGTTTGAGCCACATTATAGTTTGCTGCTGCTGGAAGAGGAAGATCCTGTTCTTCCATCTGCCTCCCAGCTTCTGGCCACACCACATATTCCTGCTAGTCAAGCTCTGTTACTCAAACTAGTTAGTGGGCCACAGGGTCCCGATGCGAAGTCTTCACCTTCTACATAGACACCTTGGCTGCCAGACACAACATGGCACACACTTTCCTGTGTTCCACTTCTTCCTTTTTGCACAGTCCCAGAGTTGCCTCCAGCTGCCACACAGAGATCTGCAGGGAATAAATACATAAGGACTCACCACCAACTAACCAGGAGTTACCTGGAAGGTCTTAATCGAAGCCCTGGAGCATGGGGGTGGCTCAGGGTGAACCTGCGTGTCAGGCTCCTTTCACCTCTCTAAAACTGCAGCAGTTTCAAAAGAACATGACTGTTCTGGCTGTACAAATAGGAGCTCAACTGAAGACAAAACAAGAGGTACTACTTTATAGCTACTTCTAGCTGAAGGTAAAATTGGATTTTAAACTTTAAAGTAGAATCCATAAAGGACTAAGTTATGCAGCAGGATTCTTGCCGGCGGGTGCGTTCTGCTGCTGACCAAAAGGAGACCACAACAACTGTCTTTGACTTCAGAGAAAGAAGTTCATGGTTTTAACCACTTTAGCCTCTGCTATAGGAAATTTAAAAGGCTGTGATGGGTCAGTAGATTAGTTTTATCTCCAATCCTAAAGACAGGTTTATTTCATGTCTTGTGGAGATTGTTTTGTGTCTTCTACTATGGAGCCTTCATGTCACGGTGCCCAGCTTTCCTCTCTGAGTAAATAGGTAGAGGTTGAAAGAGGCAGCTCTCCCAAAGTGGGACTGTCACTAGATGATGGCTCTGTCTCCACAATATTGAAAACAGACATCAAGGCACTTTTCACTAACACATTCCATCAATGCTAGAGACTTGTCATGCAGAGAGCAAACACCAAGTGAAGCAAAGGAAGCATTTACAATTTGCTGCCGTGAAAGGAGACAAGATAAATCAATAGGAACTAAATTAGCACAGCCAGCGGCCCTCACACCTACTTTGGAAACTCTATTAAAATCCATGGCCTAGAATTTGCAGGAGGGATTATATGCATGAAGGGTGAGTCAAGATTTTAGAGTGAGCTAATGTAAGTGACACCCACTTCTCAAACTGCCTGAAAACACTGCCAGAATGTGCTGCCAAAGACAAGAGTTCTAGTGAGTATTTGCTGGCTGTCATTGGCCTCAGATAAATATGTTGGGAGGGGAATAGTGGAGGAGTCAATCAAAAGATAACATTGAGTAAAGCTCAGTTGTATAACACAACAAGAAGTCAAATTTAACCAAAGCTGAACATATGTCTGAGTACCGGGGTCATAGTTGGAAGTGCAATAGCCCAATCAGGATCCAAAGAGAGTCATATCTGAGAACAACACACAGGAACAAGAGCTGACAAATACCTTGTGTGATTGAGTTGGTGGTGCTACTGTGCTGCTCTTGGGTGACCTTTTTAATTCAACTGAAATGATATCTGTCCTAGGCGTTTGCAGAACTCTGTAGATTTATGACAGCATCCCACTGACAGGCTGAGGTGCAAGAAGACTTGCTACAAGTCAAGTTGAGGTAATTAGTCTTGCAGAAATCTGTTCATGGGCACAGGGAATGCGGCATTTGCAGGAAGCATCCGGTGTGTGTTTTCTGTGCAGTTGATGTGCACGTGCACAGTAATCTCAGACACTGGGATTATTGTCGAAGCACAGAGCAGGCTCAGATCTGCAGGGCCACTCTTGTAGACTTGATCCCTGTGTGTGTGACAAATCAAGTATTGCCAAAAGTCCAGCAATCGCTGCTCCCAGCCTGGCTGCTGAATATCTCGGAATCCTGGGCAAATGTATAAAGTTCTCTGCTTCTGCCAGACACAATTTGTACGAGCATAAAAGAAGTATCCAGGAAAACCTGAATGTGTGGCAGCTCTATGCAAAGAAAATATCATTTCATTGTCAGCACACTCAGTGCTGGTTCCCAGACTCCTACTATTTCACAGCATCTTCAGGAGAATTTCCTTTTTTTCTGGGACTGACGTGCTGGTAAAGCCCTCACATGGGTTTACTTGCAAGGGAAGAAGAACTGGAGCAGGGCTGGCTGCACAGCAGTGAATTTTTCAGCTCTTCCCCTTTCCAGTGCTTCCCAAGGAAATCAGTACATGCAGCCCTGGCTGTGCACTAAGAAAAGGGTACAGATCTCAGAGTCACTTACCCAGTGCCTGCCAGAGGAACTGCAGGGATAAACTAGTCTGGTCCTGCACCAGTTTAGCAGCCTTTTGCAGAAGAATACGAGCCTCATGCGAGAGCAGAAAGGCACCACTCAGTAGTTACAAGGCAACTTAAAGTTGTCAAAGTGGTTACAGAACAGGGGTTTCTGCCAGTCCTGGTGGTATTCTGCAGCTTCAGTTACATTTCTAAAGTGAATTGAGCCCTTCATTTGGGAGATGCTATAGAAACATAAGGCATTAATAGCATGGAATATACAGTAAAAGCTAAACAATGTAAAACACATGCAATATAAGCGGGAAGAGAATTCTCTGCATGCTCTCTGCAATTGCCCGGGTCTTAAGTGTGCATTAAATTGCAGCAACTAAAGACTGTGGAGCATAGACCATAAACTTGAATTCCACTGCAAAGCTGCCAGGGCAGAGATCTGACCAACATTCTAAAATATGAGAAGTGATTTTAGGAGCCCCTGTTTTGATGGGAGAGATTTCAGAATTGCTTTTCAAAGGTCGACTGCACAGCATTTTCAGAATATCAGGCGCCAGGATTGCTCTTCTCTTTTGTAAACCCCCTGATGTTTCTTGTGCATTGGCACTGCACCTCGCTGGGGGAGACTTTGTTTCACAATGGGATATTTAGGCACTGTGGTAATGGGAACTAGGAAAAACTTATGAGGACTTTCATGCTGAATCACAGCTTATCTTCTGCATAGCAGAAGGGAGGATTTCAGATCTTTTCTTCTGCTTTTTACCTTTAAAAGATTTATGGCAAGCCTCTTTTAACAAGAGCATGGGGAAAAACTGTCCATCCTCCCTATCTTTTCTGTCTTTCCTATAACAAACAACTGAGAGATAACTCACTTTTAAGGGGTCAGGTTAGCTGTGCTGGCTTTGGTGTTGTGTGCATGCTCAAAATCAGCTATGGCTGGCATTGCCAACTAGATACTTGGGCACCACCTTAAGGCACCACGTGCCACCCATATAGACCTTGGTTTTGCAGAGCAAGAACTAAAACCTGAAAGCTGAGCTTGTAAAGTTTCTCTAGTGGATTGCTGGTGGGAAAGCTTGTCATTATCTGGTGCTTATTCATGGGGCAGGCTGTTGTAACCAGGCTGTTCTGATGTGCAAAGTCCCTCTGATCTGTTTTGGGGGACCTTGGAGCTGCATGGGAGGTGAAGATAAGGAGAGCTGCTCTGGCAAAGCCTTTACAGTTGCGCTAAAAAACGACTGTCAGATTTCATGTGGAGCAGATTTTTCTCTTCTGTCCCTGTGAAGTTTGGTGGGGCTGAGCCTGTGGTGCTGGCACTTTGCCTTGGATGAGTGGAAAGGACCTTGTGAGGCTTCACTCAACAGCTCAGAGTCCTGTAAGCCTGTACCTTCTTCCTACTCCAGCACACTTCTACATAATATTTGATTTCGTGGTAGTGCCTCCAAGTCTCTCATGGACCAGACACTGCATAAGCCAGGAGCAGCTGATTTCCCATCCCAGCAGAAAAATGCTTTTGGGAAGGAGAGCTGGAGGGTTCAGGTAGCTGTGCCAGTACCATGGAGCACTGCAGAGGAGTTCCCTGGACAGAGCTAGGGCAGAAATTACGGAATGTCCAGGTGAGATGCTGGAGGACAGCGGCTGTCCTGGGAAGTGCCCAGGTGCCTGGGGCTGAGCCCAGCCTTGGGGAGCGCAGGGGCAGGTGTCTGTGGGCTTGGGAGCAGGAGGGTGGCAGGGAGCTCTGCCAGCTTTGCCAGCACAGGGAAATTCACCACGCTCAGCCTCTGCCTGCGCCTCTCAAGAGCTGAGCATATCCCAGATACAGACAAGGGCTTTAAAATGTGTTTAAAGAAACATGCATTGCTTGCCAAGGGAAAAGAGGTCTGAGGAACATCAGCCTTGTTTCATCCAGGACACAAACCACCAAAAAGGGAGGGGGGACTTCATTAGGGCTAGAAAACATTTATCTAGGAAATTTTGGACTCCTGGGGATATTGGCTGACTTTTCAAACAGATACAGCATAGGCGCACAGGAATTCAGAGAGCAACGAGCTGAGCAGGGTCGCTGAGACAGGTCGCACGGAGCCGGCTGCTCTGCCCGCGCTCGCAGCCTGCGCAAGCACAAGCGCTGCTCTGTCCTGCCGTGCCCGGGCTGCTGCACTTGGGACGTGGCACAGCTCCAGGGCGCAGAGCTTCTCCTTGGTGTCTGAGCTAGGTCGTTTCTGCAGTTCCCCTGCGTCCCCGCTTGTTATTAATGGCACACCTGGTGCCAAATAGGATCTTTTCCATTCTTAATCTGTGATTAACAAGGTTGTTAAAGTCATTCGCAGCTCTGCTGAAACCAAACAGAATTTTATATGACATACTGGGCAAAGGCTCTGTTTGAAGTAGTCTTTAATCTTAGTTCTAGGATTAAATCATATGTAAACAGCCACATTTTATCAGCTCGGCTACGAAGTAATTTATTTGTTAGTCTAATTTTAGTAACTTGTAGGTAATTCAGTATTATTTGAAAGAGGTGATATAGGACTGAGCAGATCTAATTTTCCACAGGCAGAGCAAGTAAAGCAGTCCCCTGGCCCTGCTTGCCTGTCATGGATAGCCTCACTGGTTTTAGCAAAGCTCTTCCAAATGTGTGAGAAAGCAGAGTGACTCGGTGTCGGCTGTGCAGGACCAGGGCCTGCCATTGTATTTTTTTGGCAGTGGTGTTTGACATTGCAGTACATTTTTTCTAAGTGCTGGTGTTGCATCTATTTTTACTGTGTTGTGCAATTAGACTTTTAGGACAGAGCTATAACTATTGAACATTTTGCTGGAAGTTACTGCATCCCAATGGAAGAGATAAGCTGTATTTTCCTTAGAACTAAAGGATCTAACTGCAGTATCCCAGTCTCTGTGGCAGAGTTTTCATGCTGCTGATGTCTGTCAGCTCTTTCGTGCAGTTAGACTGTGTAATCTTTTATCAGCTTTATTTATTTCATAGGCATTCAAAGGTGGAGAGTGATCTTTGCAAACATAAATATTAGATTAGATTAGTCTTTACTATAGGACTTGATTTTTTCCTATTGGAAAAATCATTTTACACTGGAAATCCAAAAGATGTTCCCATGTGAAATCTGATGTGCAGGATGTGAAACTGTTTCCCTTTGCACAAAGGCATTCCAAGATGATTTCTGAGTGAACGTGGATATGGTTTTATTGCTGCTTAGTGCTAGCAGCTGAAGTAGGTTACAGGAGAAAAGGGGCTGAAAGTTGATAGGCAGTGATCTTATGTAAAACTGAACTCCATCCAGGAGGGCTGTACAAATCAAGGCACTCCTCTCCTTACAGCAACTGGGATTTCCACGTGAGTTTGATGGGAGTAGGAGACTCAACAGCCTCCAGTGAAGGAGTACAGCTCTATTTCCTCTATTTCCTATTCCTCCCTCTAGCTAGACTTTGTAGAGTCTACTTCCAAACGGCCTGACTGTGTGTGTGGCTTAACTCCTGTTTAACAGGCAAGCCTCATTGTGTCATGGGGGAATTTCACCCATAAGTGCTGATCTTTTGTTTTTCTATTGGGAAACTCTGGCTGAATAAATGCCAATGAAAGCTTAAAATTTCCCCCCGATTTTCTGCCCAGTGTCTTGTGTGCTTGAGTGCTGGTCGTACCCAGATCAGTATTAACTCACACTGGAAGGGATCAAAGTTGTGTGATCTAAAGTAGGAATTTGGGTAAAATTGATGTAATCCAGGATTCTGCAACATTTATAGCAGCTGGAGGGATTTCTGGGCCATACACATCCCAGTCCTTTTACAGAGGCGATGTTTACAGAAAACAATTTCCCCCCTTTTTTTCAGTTGAGCTAGCTAAAGACATTTTGTTATCAGCCTGACTTGTATGTCTGTATCTGGGGAGGATTTGAGTTTAAAATACTTTAAAGAACGCTCTGAAATCATAACCTGCAAGACTTTCACTTGGTTCACGTGGGTGAGAAATTGGGATGCCAGGGCAGGAAAGGCCAATATATTAAGAAAAATGTGACTCAATTGACTGTGAAATTCTTCTAGGAACAGGTGTAATTGTGATCGTAAACATTGGTGAGATATTTTACTACCAGCTTTAATCCCTGCAGAGGGGAATATTTAGGAGTAGGAGAATAAATGTGAAAGTAACTTCAAAGGCTGAGCTAAAAGATCAGGAACACAAACCTAGATCTGGCCAACAAGCAGCTGAGTGCAGAGGGGTCTGCAGCTTGCTTTGATCTGTCGTTTTCCTCCAGGTCGGTGCCTCTGTGACTCCAAGAGACCCTAACAGGGATCCTTAGGGTGGTGGTCACCCCCAGTCCTCTCCAGCATGACCTTGCATTTTTCCATTAGTCCCGTTTCTTTAATGGGGTAACACAAACTGTGTAACGAATTGATCACAAACCCCAGGAGGGGAAAAAATGAAGAGCAAAATTTTGCAGCTGTGGCACTGTCTCTGCTGGAGAAAGTGGCACTGGGTTGGAGAAGCTTTTTGTGGAGGGAGGCCCTAAGAAAAGAGGTGAAAAAGGTCATATTTCCTCATGCCTTGCAGAGGGCACAAAGCTTTCCTTTAATGAATGCACAGGAAATGTAAAAGCAGGCAAGGGTCTGAGAACTGCGTAAGGAAGTTTGATATGGGTTGAAAGTCTTTCCTGTGCTTAGGGCCAGCGTCAGAAGGAAAATGCCATTTACGTTCCACTGGAGCTCAGGTTTGCACAGTTCCTTGCAAAGGTCTCTTTGCCGGGGGAATTTTTCCCACTGCCATTAAGGAAACACAACTCATTGGTGATTTCAAAGAGGAAAAATGAGAAGCTATGAAGACAAACATGTAGGAAGTGCTATAGAGTGATAAGGAAGCCAGGATGGTAAATCAAAGCCTAAGGAGGAAGGATATGAAGGGGCACACAAGTATAAATCTTTCTAAACCGATCAGGGAGTTGGTGGGGCCTTAGAGGGATGTGAACAGGGAGTGAGTGGTTGGAGCTGCTGAGAATCTGAATGGATTCCTTGACTTGATAAGCAAGGGAGAGCAGCTAAAGGTCACATACTGCAAGGAGGACAGGGAAACACAGTGGTTTCTATGTGGGGAGAGAGAGAAGGCATATTATTTAAAAGTTTTGTGTGTGTAACCCAAGCAGACAGTTGGGAAATTAGAACAATTAAAATTGACAAGTCACCAATTTTAGATTAACTGCAACCTACAATTCCTTGACTTGGTTTCTGGCCTTGGTGTTTGAGAGGTCCCTGGGAGAGCAGTGGTAACTGAAGAAGGAGACACAGAAAGCATTGTCTCCTTATTTTGAAAAAAAAAAAAAAGGGAATAGACTGACAATAAAAATAATAATAATAAATCAGGCAACTTGTAGAGAAAATAAAATAGGTGTGACTAAAGGGCAAGCAGCAGGCAATGTTGGAGATCCATTTGGTAGACAGTGAGGTGGCCCTCAATACCCAGCCACATTTCTGAAATCTGTACTTTAAATAGCCTGGATGTATTAAAAATGCTCTGTACTTGTACAGTACCAGCTGCAACAAAGGTCTAGTTTTGAAGAGAGCTTGAAGGTGTTGCTGCAGTACAAACCGTATCAGAGAGGAACGCAGTGCCTGGGGCTGCCAGGTCACCGAGAGTAACCTGCACACCAGTGTCTTCCCGATTCCCCAGTTCCAGTGAAAATGGCAAACACGTTCCAGTCTTCATGGGGTGGTTTTTTGAAATGCCTTGTGAGTTTAAGTGCCAATTAACCTACAGTGTTCTTGTCTCCAGCCATAGCAGTGGCAAATGACAAGCTTGGTCAAATTGGTGCTTCCAGCTGCACCGATCTCCCGGAGGTAATGCTCCCACCACTCTGATACATGGGGTGTAGGCAGGATGCAGCTCTGTGCTCAAACCTCTTTGTAATGGTCAGAACCATTGCACCATGGACTTCATTGAATTACAGGATTGGAGCCCTCAGACAGACAAACGTTCTCGCACATCCAGTGTAAGTCATGTGATCTCATCTGGTAGATGCTTTGCTGATGGCAGAGGACTTTTATTATTTTTGCTAAACCGGTGTTTTCCAACCTTATTTTGAATTTTTGGAGCTCTAAACAATTGACACTGCAAGTCTGAACCCTTGTAGAGCAAACCTAAGCCTATTTACTATCTCCTTGCTCATGTAATTTCTTAGGAGCTTTTCACAGACAGAAAGAGTCTGTGTGTCTGAAGGGACCACAGCTCAAACTGCCTGGTTTAATGAAGTTACTGCTGCTCAGAGCCTCTTATTTTTATAAGCTGTGTGAAGATGGAGAGAAGCAAAGAGAGACAGATGCAGTACTGCAAGCTCCTCTCACCTTCAAGAAATTGGGAATACTTTTTATTTAGAGAGTTTCAATATTGTTCCCAAGACTCCTGTCCCACTAAGGAGCAGAGGCACAAGGCTCCTCTTGTGAGGTGTCACGTTACCCAGGAGACCGACTGAGCAACCAAGAAATGTTGTGAGTTTTTGGAGAAGAGATTTATATATAAATGTGTTACCTCTGGTCATACACATGGTAATTCTTCTGTCTTACTTTGTTTGCCATCTTTCTTTCTTTATTGTTTTCAGAGATTTACAGGAATTTAATTAAAAAGGCAGTTTAACTACCCTCTTCTTTCCAGATAACAAACACTAAAATAAAATGAAGTGAAATATCGGAGAGCCTGCTTTATACCCCTTTTAAAACTAAAGACAAAAGCCAAATGAGATCATATTGGGCAAGCTACTTCCAGAAAAGAAGAGGAAGTGCTCCTGCTACTGTGCAAGGAACAGCTGAACCTTTGTCTGGAAAGCCATGGTCAGTTCTCATCACCTATCGTTGGGAAGGATAAATCCAAGGTGAACCCCAGAAGATGCCTGGGACAATGGGTGATGCTTACAAGGAGTAACCAAAGGAGTGTGGGTCATTCACCATAGCAGAGCTGAAGTGAGGGCACTGCTTTCTGTAGATGCAACAAGGGAAGAATATAACGTAAAAGAAAGGAAATCTTTGATTGGCAGAATGATTATAAACTGTAATGGAATACAGTTAAGCTGGAAACAAGGAGGTCTCTGGGCCTGAGAGCAACCAGTTTCTGCAAGACCTTGCATAAGGACAGCAGGACCAAGGTCCCATTGCGTAAGCCTCATACAAAAGGGATTGCATGTGAAGCTGTGAAAGTAGAGTCTGGCTGCAGTGATCATCTCCAGTCCCGTATACTCCCAGAATACCATGAATTTCTTCCATTAGCCTGGTATTCCATGGGCAGCTGTCTAGCTGTGATCTTCCAGAGAGCCAAGAGTAGGCTTTATTATTTAGGTTTTAGCTCAGCTATCATACATCATTTAGAAAAGATCCTGCTGTGTTAAGATGCATTCAGTAACATGGCAACATCCAGTGTATACATTAGACTGCACTCTGTTTTGTCTTTGTTAGCTTCCATGACAGCAGGTAAGTGACCAGCATGGCCTGAGACCTGCCAGTAATGGTGCACGGTGCTGAGAGTCCATCTCAGTTTTCCATCTTGTGCAAACCTGGAGCTACCTGCACTCAGCACACCAGTCTCAAGGTATCTCTGCTGGAATGAGCAGACGCTGCTTTGCCCCTGGCTCTGTATCCATGCTCTCCACCTTTAGTCTTTGTGGAAGGTTGCAGCTGTTTGGGTTCTTCTTCTTGAACCATGGCTCCCCCCAGCCCCTGCACACCCTTCACTTTCCAAATGCACAGAGGCTTCAGCTGTCGTAACCTTGGGGTGCATAGCTGGGGCTGCAAACACCACCATCCCTAAGGGGGGAGCTCTGGCCCTACACCCCCGGTGGAGTTCTCTCTTAAAGCTGGCTGAAGGGATCTAGGAGCTGCAGCGCAGCGTGCTTCATGGCCAGCGGTGACAGGTTTATGTAACAACCAGGCATCCATTGCCTCCAACAGAGATCATAGCCTGGCTGGTCTCCTGGTGGCTGTCACAGCAGGAATCATGTGTCTGTAGGTTTCTCCGGGGTATGCTGCCATGCCTTCCTCTTGCAGCAGTTGCATATCTGAATCTCAAAGATCTCCCATCACTGGGGGACACTTACAGCAGCTCCTGGCCTTATGGTAGCTGCAGTTCATCCTACTTACTGCCAATAGCTGAGGTGGAGTCTGGAAATGGGGATGCAGGAGGGGAAGCGTCCTGTGGGGCTGCGTTCATCCTGCCATTCGCTCTGCTCATTGGTATGAAACACTGCCAAGTGTGGTGGTGCAGGGCTTTGCTGGGCACTGCCTGGCATGCAGGGTCTCTCTGCCAGTCCCTCCCTGGGCAGCAGGCAGAGAGCAGAGACAAAATCCAGCAGCACCCAGGTGTCAGATGTCTGTCTGAGCCTCTGACCAGCAAGAAGGTCTCCATCTAAATCAACAAGAGCTCTCTGGACTTTAAGCCGTGGCAGGTGGGTATTTTTAGAAGCCAATCGATCAGTGGTGACTGTTCAAGTTCAGACAAGTCAAACACAGCCTGCAGAGTTACACAGAAGCACTGTGTGGTGCGGAAAGGTTGGTGAGCCTGCTTATTCGACAAGCTGTGCCAAATCCATGAGCTACCAGAGCTGAGTTCTTCTTAGCAAGATAGCTATAAGAAGTAGAAGTGTAAACAGACTGTGGATTGTAAAACACACACTTTTTAAATTGAAGCAATAAATTACAGTTTGGGCATCCACAGAAACCTTCTTTCAAGGTGCTTAAAGTATTTTCCAAACCTGAATACAGCCCTAGGTTGAGGGTGTTTCATCTTGGCCTTTTTTGCAGGGAAGGAAATTGAGGCACAGAAGCATTTATGGGCTACCAAGGTACCACAGAGTCCCTGAAGAATCCAGCTTGTCTCCAGGGAAGTGCTGCGCTGCAACAGTGCTGGAAGAAGGAAATGAACACCTGTGCCCTGGCATTCCCCTTCACACTCCGATTAGCTGGAAGAGCAGCGATGGGGTTAGGGCAGCCTCAGGGCTCTGAATGACAGTGGCAGAACCAACTTCTTGGCAGTTCTGTTCCTAGGTAGCAGCATCTGAAGCCCTTGTACATCCTTCCTCCAAGAACGTGAGCTGGAATTTGCTAACACTGAGCACAGAGAAGAAATTATTCTTGTAGGAACCTCCAGATGCTATTCTGGTGTGAAATAAAATAATAATAATGAATCATCTCACTCCAGGAAGAATGCTGGCACAGCCTGGACTCACACTGAGCCTCTAAAACTAGACACCAACAAGTCAGTCGCCAGATTAGAAAATATTGTTCTGATTTCCAGAACCTGTTTATCCAGCTTGAAAATGGACCTGATGTTTTCCATTGTCGTTAACCATTAAGAAAAGAACCCGTGGCTCCTGCCCTGTCTGCTTCTCTGCTCCTTCTTGTCCTTCCCTCTGTCACTGCAAAGCATCAGCTCCAGAGCTCCTTGCCGGTGTCTTTGCAGAGCTGCACAAAATGTAGTGCACGATCTGACTCTCAAATTGGGCTTAACTCATATGTTCAATGCCAGCTGGAGGGGCCTGCTGAGCTTTTGCTGATGCATCAGAAATATATTTTTAGGAAGGTTTCTCTGTAATTATTACATTATAGCTACTGCTGGATTGCTCAGAGTATAGTAAACAATTACTATACTTGTTAGAGGTCATGAATACAGAAAAACATTCCTCTGTGTGAGGTCTGCTGTTAAATAATAACTTGTCGTTTCATGGTGTAGGGGGAGTGAGTGCCCTCGAAGGGACGTGCTGACATTGTTCAAGCCAGTGATCCAGTTCCTGTCATTTACACCACTTTCTTAAAGCTGCTTTTCTCTGAAAGGGAACAATGGATGTGCCAAGGGACGCCTGTCGCCCCGCTGCAGCTCCCCTCATCTTGATCCACTTTTCCTCCATCCCTCGTTTCACAATAACACTTGGGTGCCTTCATCACCAGGGATTCAGGCCTCAGGGTGATGGACAGGTGAGTGAGGAATGCTGTTAACATGACAACCATGAAGGGGCCAGCTCCAGACAGCAGAAGTGAGTAGCAAGAGAAGGTGATCAGGCACACTGAGAATATTAACAAGTAATTTCATGATCAGCAGGTCTAATGAGCAGTGTTCACCCTTGTGGCGTCTCTGCTGTCTGCTGTCTGATGCGGAGGGAGCACTCGCTGCTGCCTTGTCCTCAGGGAATACTAATGGTGTCTGTATCCTCCATCTGTCATCTCCAGTGCACCTCTGGGAGCTTCAGAGCCTTGAGAAATCCTCTCCTCTGTCTCGTTGAAATTATCTGACATGTACAAGAACTACTCACACACACAATGATCACATGTACAGCTCTGTGTCCTTAGGAAATCCAGGCTTTGCAATAATCACCTTGCTGTTTGCCCAGACATAACGTGCAGTTGTGGTTTTCATGGTGCAGAAGGAAAGCGAGGATACAGCTGTGACTCAGATCAGTTAACTAAACGGGCAAATTAATAATCGCAGGGCCCCAGGAGTCCTATCTCAAGGCCAGAGCAGAAACCAAGAAATCTGACCCGCAAAATCTGGGGCAGAGCAGTGAGCACTAGCCTGGGCAGGTGACAGACGTCATTTCTGATGTCTCTCAGTCTTTCCCAGTGGTGCAGAGGATCTGCCCCTTATTATATGGTCAAAAGAAGATGATGTCTTGGCAAAAACACGGTAAGTGTAAGAATTAAGTCTGGAAGGAGCTCAACAGGGATGTGTAGGGGCTGACTGCAGCATTTCAAAGTCTTTCTAGAATCACCAGCTGGAGGGAAAAGGGGATCACATCTTCCATGTTCCTGCATGACACACCAAGTGGCTGGCCAAAGACAGTCAAAACTGTGCTTTAACTGTTGTCTGACTTAGGTGGGGAGTCATCCCAAGGGAACAAGTATTGCACCCAGTGGACCTGGCAGGGAGGCCCTTGGGTATTACCTCCCAGGGCTGTGGGATGAACCCAGATACCTTAAGACTGCACAGCTGACGGGTGGGCTGTTAAGGCACATGATTGTTCAGGGTGTGACAAGCTGCAAGCTGAGGAAACTGTGCTTGTGTGAAATGGGCCTCAAGGTTTGCAAAGGTCTGCAGAGATGGAGGAGCATCTTTTGCAGAAGCAGCCCCAAGCAAGCAGTGGAAGAGCTGAAATGCATCTAATGCAGCATATGAAGATGTGTCACTGAAATGAATTAGGAGTTGAAGATGACCAGTGAAGTTCGACACCTGTAACAATCCAGTCAGTATTTGCAGCCTGGGTGGCTGACATGAGTCCCAGCTACGGCCACTGGACCAGCAGAGTCTCCAGTGCTGGTGTTTGCTCCCTGTGTGTAGCTCAGCATCCTTCTCTGCAGCTGCCGATTCATGGGGCAGAGCGGTAGACGGCACACAATCCACAAACCATGAGAAGAAGAACACTTTGGGTGCACACTGGAGAACAGACTTTAATAATGGTTTATGTAGATTGGAGGGAGATATGATCGAGGATGGACACTTTTTGCCTCTGGGGAGATTGCACTGAAGGATAATTCTGACAGAGCCTTCAGTTTTGGGTACTTGAGCGCTTCTGAACTGTCAGCCTGCCGCCAAACTAAATATCTGCCCCCACTTCTGACCTCAGCAGCCACCCTGGCAGTGGGGGAAGGAGCCAACCTCAGATACTGATCTGAGATTTCCTAGATGTGTGGTGACCACTTGGGCCCTCTACCCCTCCAAGCTGTGCTGTAACAATCTCCATATTCATGTAGAAGAAGATGACTGAAGGAGGCAATGGCAGTCTCCATACTCAGACCCCTTGCTTTTTTTGGTTTGTATTGCATGTTCCATGTTGTTTTAATGTAGTTCTTGTATTTAATGCATTTTTATTGCTTTCTTTAATAACACAGACTGAGCACTAAGAGCCAAATTAAACAAGCCATGCCAATAAGCCAAACATTTCACTTCAACCAGAAAAGCGGATGCCTCTTACCCCTACACAAGCTTAGATATGTAAATCAAGGGCCTCACTGCTCATCAGGAAAAGCAGCCTGGTGCCTGGTGCAGGTAGAGCAGAGCTGGGGCAGTGTCCCTGGTGTGAGTGCAGAGGCTGCCATGTGCCCCCTCCCTGCACATGCTGGTCTTATCACCCTGGGTCTCAAGGTGGGAGTCAGTCAAGGTGAAAGGCTGGTTGTTCTCAAGGTTGTAGTGTGGCATCTTTTCTCATGGGCTTTATCAAGCTGAGGCTTGTTTTTCTGTGGCCGTGAGCACCTCTAAACCCCTTTGACTTCAGTGGAAGCTGGAGTTCAAGTTCTGTGTTGTGGAAAGCCTTTCCATGTAAAAACCATCCCCAAACCTCCTCCCCTGGTGCTGTGGTGTTGACCTAAGTGCACTGGAGTTTCACTTACAGCAGCTGGGTAGCTGGCACTTTAATAGGGCACTTTTTTTTTTAAACTCTTTTGCACAATATTCCCTAAGTTTTTTTTCTCTGTTTGCTTTTCCCCAACAAGCCCCAGCCTTCATCTCTGTTCCCTTAGCACTGCTTCCTGTTGTTCAATGTGATCTCCCTTGTTCCATCTTTCTTCTCTTCTCTGGTTTCCTCCCTTTCATTGTAGTCCTTTTTTGTTCAGACTGGCTCAGCCCATCCTCCCAAAGGGGAAGCGTATCTGTTTCATTCCTCTGTCTCCATTTCCCTCCCAGCCCCACAGCTGTTCCCTCTCTTTCCCGTTCCTACAGGCCCCTCTCCTGTTCACAGCACCATCCACTGCCTTCTCTTTTTCCTCTCCATGTCCAGCCCCTTTCCTCCATCACTGGAGGTCAACAACAGAAAAAACAGAAAATGAACCAGGAGGGGGATGTTACAGCCAAGAATGATTGTGCCTGTGAGATGCCAAGTATTGTCTCACCAGCATTAGTCTGGACTGCTTTCATCTGGCTGGACGAGTTGCACCCACCAGCTCAAGCACTGACAGAGAGTTTTCGATGTTTCATGCCACACAATCTGTCATTACACCCGAGAAATTTTAGCCTTTTGCTCTGCCCAAGCCTGAAAGCCATAAGCTCTGCAGCGGGGCTGTGGTGGGCTGGCAGTGTATACTTCATGTCAAACTTTCCTTTTTCCCCCCATGTGCTGCACTTTACCAGTGAAGCACCAGGCATCTGTGGCTGCACATCTCTGTGCTTTGGCCCATGTAATGATGTGTTTTCTAGTTGTGCTCAGTCAAAAGCTACAATCTCATCTGGGACAGAAAATCATCTAACAAGTTGGCTGGTGTGCAATTACAGAAGATCCATTCTGCCACTAATTTGTTCTGCCACTGTTTTGCCCTCCTAAGTGGAACGCAGTGGGGGGGACACAAATGAACACCAACTGTGGCTCATCTGTGATACAGGTCTGTCCGTTCACCTGGGGTGAGTTAAACCTGCAGCTTAAAGGTGCAAAGAGCTTTTGACTCTTGAGGCACCTGGGCTGCACTGTGTGTATATCTGTCTTAGAAACAGTTTGCCCCCTGCCTCGGGAATCTTTTTAAAGATTTAGGGAATGATCAAATCTGGAAGGAGACCCTGTACAGGCTGATCTGTCAGCAAGTAAGCAAAAATCTAATACAGCCCCCAGCTCTGCTGTGTGCAGCCCAGGCAGTGGACTGAGCCCCCAGAGCTGCTGTTTCACTCATTCCCCAGCTGCGATCGGATCTCCTGCCCCTTCCCCCTTGCCTCTCCTTATAATCTCTGACTCAAGCTTTGCCTTCTGCAGCAACAAAGAAGAATGTCATCAAAAACCTCCTTACGCTGATGCAGCGGGGGGCTGTGATAGATACAGTCACGGCTGGGGAATGAGTGCGGAGCGGTGCCCAGCTCTCTGTGCCATTATTGTTCTCTGCTGCAAACTGGAAGCAACTGAGAGAAGGACGATGCAGTTGGTCCTTCTGTAACGACCCCCCTGGGACCTGGGCGACCCTTTGGTGTTGCAGGGTACGCACAATAGTCAAGATTGGCAATTTGTTGCATGAAGATAACGACAAAAATCCCTCGTCACAATTCAGTCTCGGTATCTAGTCCTTTCATAGTGATTACTCGACAGCCATCGACATGTAAACCGTGTTTTAAAAAAAACAAGTAAAGAAGTGAAAGAGGGGGATACGTGAACTTCCAGGGCAAACCAGGGTGTGCTGAAAGAGAAAACAATGTGGTGGTTGCCCCGGGTCAGTCTTGGTAAGCCTGACCCTCATGGGGATAAATAACTTCTTAAAGGGCTCTTCTTGTTCGGGTTTGGTAAGTGCAGTCAGTGTTTCCTCCGCTCTCACGGGTCCCCTTTCTCCAAAGTAGATTCAGAGCAGAAGTCAGATACCTTGGGAGGTAGCAAACGTCACAGGTGACGACTCTGAAATGACCGCCAGCACTTTTAGGGGCAAGTATGGGTGCAAGTGAGATGAAGAAAAACTCAAAGTACACCACTGACTCACATTACTCCATGCAAACAGTCTGTTTCTGAATATATCATAACGGCCCTTTGGTAAGGTCCATAGCTCATAAAAATGCCCACTCTACTTACAGTATTTAATTGGTTTAGCTTCTGATAAATCGGCTGTTACAGCCTGTTGAACATTTTAACGTGTTTCTTGCTAATGGATTTTCACAATGTGGTTTAAGGGATGTTGTTATTAATAAATGTAACAGCACCGAATAGTAATTTGATAAAGATGAAAGAGGCATTTATGAATTCTGCTTTCAGCTGTTGCTAGGAATTTTCACTCCTTCAGAATATATTTAATCTAATCTTGATTTCTTTTTGTTAAAACTGGGCTATTGTATTCTGACTCTATAAAGAGACTGTTAGGGGAGTTGGACCAGTTGCAAAGTCCCCTGTAGTGGTGAAAATCCAGTTCTTCTCAGTGCATCAGAGAGACTTCCTTGCTATGAGAAACAAAAAGACTGACCCAGGTATCCCTTACAGTACTAGTGGAAAAGTGTAAAGGTAGTTTAGGATTGGGGTAGTTTTTCCCTTAAAGCTAATTAATGGATCTTAATATTGATAGAAACATGACAAGAAAATAATTCATCCATGCTAGATAGCCAGGTTTTTGTTTTTATTTTTTAATGGGCTGTTCTCTGTTGTGTTATCATTGCGATGACTGAAGTACTTTGTTGTGTATAAATTAATTAGGGACTTGCATTTCAGTACTGAGCAGTGTGTGTGATTGGCTCCAGTGGAACAGGAAACGTGGAATGTCTAAAGGCTGGTATCTACCACAAAAATGGCTCTGTAAACACTTGTGGCACACAATAATGGGAAGTACTGTGAGTTATGTTGGGACTGCATCATAAAATTATCATAGGGCTAAACAAGGGCAATTGTGAGGAGGAATGTTAGCAGAAAAATATGGAAAACATGTTCTTTTCTAAGAAGAGAGTTTTGCTTTATTGGGATTTGATCCATGCAGAGACTGACATCTTTAGCACAGGAGACAGGTATTAATCACGGGAAAGAATTTGTTTGCACAACTAGCAGGAAGCCGGTTCTCTTAAGAAATAATTTTTTTTAATTCTTTTTCTGGATTGAGCTTCTAGTTAAAGATGCATCACATCCACATGCAGAAACAGAAAGGAACAAAAGGCAGCATGAAGCTGGAGAGAGCTGAGGGACAAGGGATCTGCTCCTGCCTCTCTCCGGTTGCCTGCTACCTGATGTTGTACAGCTACTTCTCTTTTCTGTGGCTCTTCCTTACCTCCCACCCTCTGTGTGTTTTCATTGTTAGTTCTTTTCAAGAGCAGAGAATTTCTCATACTTTGCGTTAGCACTGCACGAAACTTCTCCAGATGCTATGGTAATATCAAGACTAATAGCTAGTCTGCCACCCAGCTCATTCTCTCAACTCATTCCTTTGCCAAGCTGCACATCCTTGTGAACAGGCAGCTTAGAGATTTCTCTATAAATCACTAACATGGATCTGCCTCTGACCTTAAGTATAAATCAGGGGTAATTTCAATGAAATTCAGCGGGAATCAAGCAGAGATTTGTTAAAAAAGAACCAAGACATTCTGCACAAAATACACAAACAGTACTTACAATAAAGTTTATCATTCAAGGCAAGAAAATATGACATCTTGGCACCTTGCTCTAGACTCCTACCTTGGGGTGACTGTTTTACATTATAATCATTCCTTTTTTTTCTGGACTACTTTCCTTGCACAGTAGGCTATAAATAATCATTATTGGTATTGCAAGGAGCCTGTGAGTTCCTGAACAACCATGACCTAATTCTTAATTTGTCAGTACTGATAAAATGCATATGTTTTTCTAATTATTTCAGTGATGTTTTATATGTAAAGGAAATAATACAATTTCTTTTTTTTTTTTTCTTTCTAGATTTAAGGGCTAATTGGAGCACAGCCTACCTGTGGCTGTCTCTGTTTGTAAAACCTGGATCTGGACTAATGTGACCATTCAGGGGTAAGTGTTTTGTCCATATGGTTTAGCAATGTAAGACCCTCACCCCTAGCTGCAATCTGCAGACAATACCAATATGTTACCAGCATCCCATGGGGCACATCCTATTACAGAGGGAAGATTCTCGGCAATGAAAATGCAGTTTTATCCTTCTCAAAGTGCCCCTTGCCAAAGTCAGCCAAGGATCCAGAAGCACTTACTCTGTTATGAGCGATGCATCATTACTATTCCGCTAACTTGCTACGCGTGCAAGCAGACACAGTCCTTCCTGAGGTTTAAATTTCTGTTATGTCCAACGGTTGCTACCCCCATTTCTTTTGGCCGAGCTCTGCCCTCATGGACATCCAGGGCACGACAGCTCTAGTTTCACAGAAGTCAATGGACCTAAAAGGGAATGTATTGATGTAGGAAGGAAATTAATCAGGCCTGTGGCCAAAGTCCCATTGATTTCAGTGAACGGGACTGTGGTCACTGTCACATAGGTCTTGAGAGCAGCGTGCTTCAATAACTTTGTTTGCAAGTGCCCAACACAGATACCATGCTATAGGAAGGGAGTACAGCTACCTGATGTGGGATGCTGAATGCTGATGGGAAGCCCAAAACACGTCTGTTGCCCAAGTGAGCTTATTTCCTCTTGCAGATCCAGTCTGAAGAGCTCCCAATACAGTCCTGCTCTCCTCCTCTACTTCTCCTCAAAGGAATGCAGGTCTTGACCACACAGGCTCTCAGTAGAGGACCCCTACCTTGAACTTTGTGCCTCAGACTTCAGCTTTGTGAGCCCTTAGATGGCCCTTCTGCAGCTGCATCAGGCCACACACAGTCACAAGTGTCTGCTGGGAGGTGGCAGGCACAGAGCTGGCACTGGATCTGTGAATACTTCTCCTCTGCAGTCAAACAGGTGAGCATAATCCACTGGTCATCTGAGCACTTCTGTTTGGCTTAGCACTAGCCTTGAGCAAGGAAGAAGTGTGAGAGCAGCTGGCACTGGCCTCAGGAGGCAGTGATCACCTGCAGCCCCTCCTAAGCTCTTTTACACAGCATAGGAAGCCTTGTCCTGAAGTACTGGTTCTCCAGGAGCCAGAAGGGCTGTGGAGTCAGTGTAGAAGAGGCACAAAAGGGTGTCTTCTGATTTGGTATCATTGAAAGGCGATTCTGTAAAGTCTGGGATGGCCAGTTAGACCCACCACAAACTGAATACAACATTGTGGAACATCACTATCTTGCTCCCCTGAGCAATCCTGTCTGGAAAGACTTTCCAGGACAGATGGAAATGTGGCCCCTGGTCTTGTTATTACGATTACAAAAAAGCCTCAGGCATCCAGACTCTGGCCTATTTGACCAGTTGCTATGTGCTTCTGAGGATGGTCTGCTGCCTTTTCACTAGAAAGCAAAAGCAGTTTTGTGCCCAACAGGCAAGAGATTTTTCTTTCTTTTTTTTTTTTTTTTTTGGTTTCCTCCACTGCCTTCCCCTGCAAAGGGGGAGCAAAGGAGTGGTGCAGCCTGTGGGTTTTAACTGGACACCATCCCTTTAATGTGGAGTTGTGTTTTTTTTTTTTTTCAAGGCCAAAAATAAATGCTAGAGTAGGAATAAACAGACGTGAAAAGAAGGCTCAGACACTTGGAAGACAAGACAGCTTTGTGTTGCCCAAAGCAAAGAGCCTGTTCCTGTTCACAAGGAGGTTACTCTTCTAGAAAAACACGAGTCCTGCGACACTGCCAAGGTCAGTAGGTGCCCAGAGGAGCAGTGGGCATTCAAGGCAGCTATGGTTTGGGAGAGGGGCATGTTCTTCTCCCACTCCACAGTATTTTCAAGTATATTAATGGAGAGGCAAGGAAAGAAGAGGAAATTGCTTTTATCTGACATTTAATCTCTTTCTACGGGGTTTGAACAGGAACCAGTTTGCCAGTGGAGGAAAGCTTCCATCTATCTAGGATGGCAACGTGGCCTTAGCGCTGCGGTCATGCCACTCTCACACTGTTTTGGGAAGTGAGGGCTGTGCTGCTGCCATTGCACAGCTGGGAAAGCAGGTAAAGCAAGGACGTGTATCATGGGCAGGATCCCAGAGCAATTCTCAAGGGAGTGGGGAAAACCAGTGAGTGGGTAGGTGGCCCACTCCTGAGGTTCAAATCCCACCATCAACACAGATCCCCTAGGAAAGGCCTGGATTTTAAAAGGGGCTTAGGTGACCAGTACATTTTTTTGCAAAGTGCTTTGAGGACAGGGCTCCTCTTTTTAATGTTGGCCCTGCACAGCCAGTCTCAGAGAGGCCTTTGCTGCCTGCTTTGGCTGCATGTCTGGGATAGGTCGATCCACAGTTGGATGAGCTTTGCTTTCTTCAAGAATTAGACAAAATTCAAAGGAAATAGCTTGACACAGACACCTAATCTTCAAGTGAGCAAGGTTAGACTGCTGCAGTGATCTCAGAGGGGTTGGGAAGCTTTGTACTTCACCTTAGGTTCTTAACTAATGCCTCATACAATGTAATATCTTCTGAAATGTGATCTTTAGGCTCTTTATGTCTCAGTTGTCTGTAAAATGAAAATGCTAATTAATACTGAGAAGTGTTATGGTGATATGGAGTCTCGCACACACAGAAAGGCAAGTGCAGTTCTTTTACTGTCTCTAAAGCACCAAGCTCTGAGTCATCCAGAGCCTCTGAAGACTCTGGTTAAGAAACAGGAGCTTTTAAATGTACCTCATTAGGGCTGAACCTCCAGCACTGTCTGTAGTCACAAACCAAACATGCTCGCCTCAAAAAGGGCAAATGTTAAGGAATTAAGGGAACTAATTAGTGGAATCAACTGCACTGAAGAGCTGAGGGGTTGAACGTGATGGAAACTGGATTCCAAAACTAGCTGCAACATGCAGGAGGATGAACCCTGAAGGGAAACACTCTGAAACCAGTGGGTTAAATAACCAGCCCCAAAGAGTTGGAGTGAGTTAACTGAGATCAGGAAAGGAATGGACAGAAGGTCTGATCAGCAAGAGGGTGTTCAGTTCACATGCAGCCAGGGACTTAAAGCAGATGTCTGGAGGGGAACCACTGCAGGAAACAGCCACCTGCTTTGCTCTTTGCTGGAGTCCATCACCCCTGCCACAGGGCTGACTAAGCAACTTACACAGCAGCTCCTGAACAGCCATCGTACCAGTGCCATGTTCAGTCCAGCAGATCTGGACCTGGTTTATGAGCTATTCTGTCATCTTTGCCACAAGGCCAGCATCAGAGAAGAGTGGCTGGGCAGAAAACTGGAGGCAGCATTTGCCTCAGTCATCCAGTTTTAATTTGCTGAGGTCAGGAAATTGAGGGGTGGAATGAGAAATGCCAAAAATAAAGGTGTGAATTAGACTTTGAAAAGGAAATTAAACTGATAGCAGAAGGTTTCAGCTAGTTAAACCCTGAAAAGAAAAAGAGAAGCAATGCGGTCGTTAAGTAGCAAGAATGGGGTTGAGACTAGACCAGTCTACATATGGTCTAAAAACTTATTAAAATCACTTTGCCTACAGCTTCATTAGAGATGATCATATTGAAGAGCAGGGCAAAGACAGTATTTCCAGTAGGAACATACATAAGGGAATGAAAATTATCACATGTAAGATGGAAGGAGAAGCTTAAAGAATTCAGTGTGCTCAGATCGAGGTGCACTGGCAGATTTCCCTCACAGCATTTGGAAAGAACTGGCACATTAAAGGAGCTGAGCTTAACCTCATGTTTCTCTTTGATGACTGATTTTTTTTTTTCCTAGACAAATGAAATACAGGTGATTTACTCTATCCAGACTTGAGTCAAGAATCTGATATTGTGCCACATGGGAAATTACTTACTGAAGTTGAGAAGATGGGGATTAGTGTGGATGGCAAAAGCAGATCTGCTAAAGCAAATGACAAGGAGCTCTGTGGAAAGAAATGCCGGACAGAGGCAGTTAATAAGTGGAACTCCTCAAGGGTCAGTCTTGAGCCAGTCTTACTTGTTTTGTTAATGACTCTGGCACAGCAGTAGGAATGTAGTAAAGAAATTTGCTGAGGACACAGGCTTTGTTAATAAAGAGCAGGATCGGGGCATCAATCAGCAGTAACTGAATGAGAGAATTTGTCTGAGATAGAATAGACAAAGTATAAAGACATCCAGTTAGAAATTAATAACTAGAATATCACATTACTCACTTGAGAATGACAAAAGCAGGGTGGTGGAAAAAAAACATACAGAGAATTACTTGCTCCAAGGGATAACTGTGAGCCACCGATCTGATATGGAAAGGCAAACACAATCCTAGAAGATACAGGTTTACTCATGTTCAAGGAAGATTAGCAGGTACAGAGAGGGCACTGGGGATGATCAGAGGGTTTAGAACAAGAGGAGACTAGAAGAATTTCGTTTGTTTAGTTTCTCAAAACAAAGACTAGAGGAGATAGGATTGTTTTCAGTAAATACATCTGATAGGTAAAGATCAGAGAAAAAAGAGAATTGTTTAAACTAAATTACGATGCTGGCACAAGAACAAATGATATTAAGACTGGAAATTTAAAATGAAGTGCTGGAATAGCCTGCCAAAAAGTGCGATATGATGTAATTGCCTGTAATAGTGGGAGACTGGATCAGTAAACCAGAGCCTTGTGTTCCTAGATAACTTCTTTACAGGCAGGGACTCAGCTGTGGTGATGGTTACATGCAGGGAATTGGAAGGGATGGCCTAGACTAACACCACCAGTGTGTTCCCAGCAGTGAAGAAGCAGTGCAGTAAATGACACTATCCCTACTATGTACTGATCTCTTTCTTATGAAGAAAGCTATGGCAATGCATGTGCTAGCTGTATTACAGGAACTGTGCCACTGAAACATTTTACTGTGGGTTTGAGCTGTTGCTTTTTACCCAAAAGTCTCACCATCTTTCACTTCCAAGCCTGAGTCTACACAGTTGAAACTACATCTTCAGGAACTTGTGTCCTGCTGCTGGCAGCATCGCTGCTTTGCCTTCACACAGCCCCCCGGCTCGCGCCCAGGAGCTGGCAGCAGGCGATGCGCTCCGCTCCCAGATCTTTCCTCTTCTGATGTCCCATCAGTCAAAATGCCTGGCCAAGGGATAATGCTGTACATCTTCAGGGAGAAACGTGCAGCAGCCAGGATGTTGGCAAAGTGGGTACTGGCCTCCAACAAGCACTTCTTTAATTAAATTTGTAGACAGATACCTGACCTAATGCCCCTGCAGCGGCAGGAGTTCTCTCAACCTTGGGGCACTGAGCTGGGCAATCCCACAAGCTCCTCGGGGGGACTGGGAGCAACAGCCAGTACCCCAGACCAGGGGCTCACAGCACTACTCTGCTCTTGGCACAGGCTGGGAGCCCCGGGGCTAGAAGCACTCTGTGAGCTTGAGAGAATGTAATTGGCTAGTCATCAGGTTTGGAAATGGGGGGGGAAGGAGGCTGATACTGAAGCTGTTATTTTAACAGCTGAAGTGAGGGCCTTCTCTCTGCCTCCCCTTATGGGAACTGGCAAACTCAGCTCTTTAATGGTACAAGCTCATCTTAGCCTTGCCTATAAATAGATAAATGAGATTCCTCCTGTCCCAGTGAGTAATTCTGACATCCTCCCGTTGCCTCGCAGAGAGCTGAGTCACGGGCACTCTGCACTCCAGTCCCTGCATTACTTACACGGTCTCAAAGGAAATTTTAACACATCCAATGAATCATCAGGGATTGGATCATGTTTAAAGTTATTCCATTGGCATTTCCCTTCTATTGTAGCAAGTTCTGCCAACACCTAAAACTTTAGCTAATCTGGACTCAAAATGCATTGAGGAAATAGCATGTTGACATATACAGCTACTCATAAAAATAATAAAAAAGGGCCTTTTAAATCTGCATCAGTAAACAAGTGATCCTTAGTGGATTCCTTTAGTGCTTTGGACCTGCTGATTTTGTCAGACTCCTTCCTTGTTTTGTAGCTGCTTATTTAAAGGAACTCAGAGTTTGAAATGTTTTAATATTCAGTTGTTAGGCCCCTAATTTAATCTCCTGCAGGGTTTGTGCCAAAATATTATTTGCACTGAGATGAAGCTTGCAGCCCCATGCTCATTCTCTCCCAGAGACACACACATTCCTGCTCTTACCCATGATAAAAATAAAATGCCTGCAAAGCAGAGACAAAACCAGAGCAGTGTTAAGTACAGAACACAGGGCAGCAATATGCTGCTGTACAAGGTGTTGAGCTCCAGCCTGAAGCAGTAGCTCCTGAAAGGCATTTTCACTTGTTACCTTCTCCCAGATGGTGCAGTGTGGTCTGATTGGCTTAGAAGCAACACAGCATTTGAAATCAGAGTATGTCTCTGTCTCCCCCTCAGAAAACACCTGGAAGAGTAGAAAATTATCCAGCAGAATTTGGGAGCTATGAAACAAATACAAAAGTATCTCTCTCTCTGCTGGTTTTCTGGCTTGCCTTCCCTATCTTAGAACTACCTGGGACATTTCACTCATTATTACTAGATTCTCAGTTTCCATGAGCAAGAAACACTAACATTTGCTAGTTTGCTGCTGCAGTTTAGTATTCTTAGACCTACAACCTGGTTTGTTCTTCTGATAACCCCAGGAAATCCGTGTCTTATTTAAATAACATTTTCCCAGTACCTTTTCATCAAGCAATTGTCTGCCTGTACATAGATTGTTAACAAGCATTTGTTCAACACACTCTGGCATGAGCTGCAGTTGCTCTGTGAGATACAGTGTCTTCTGCTCTGAGGCTCATCGGGTTATTTATCAGCCCAGCACAGCCTTGGTTGCCAGTTTTCTGCCAGCTGTTAACTATACAATAGTATTCAGAAAAAAAAAAAAATCAGTTCTGGCTCTGACAGTGAAATTGGATCTAATTCAGCTACCTGTTGACAAATGATGATTTGTTTAACAGCATAAACTATAATACTTTTTATAGCTGACAGTTTTCACCCTCCTCTGCAGCTGGAAAAGCCTAAGGGATTCCCAGAAGTTCCTCACTTGTGTCCTTTGCAAGTTTTCATGTAGTAATGCCTTGTACTGTTGTCTCTGGGCAGGAAAAGTCATCCTTAATGGACAAATCGGTGGTGTCAGCATGAGTCTGGAATCGGGCGGTTGCATTAATTGGTGCCACTCAGCTTCTTGCTTGGCCTCCATCCTGCAGCAGAAAACCCCACTGGATGGGCAGGCTGTAGAGATGCTCAAGGACAAGTCAGAGGCCTGAAAACAAGCCAGTGATTCTGTAAAGCATTAAGCACCCTGTGCAGGGCCGGGGAGTGGGAATGGGGAGACGGTGCACTCTCTCAGCACGCATATGTTTTCTATCTAAGCTTTGTTTCAGCTGGATCTTTCCCACTAACACATCCTTCTTTAACACCTTGTACTCATTTATTGTGAGGCTGTTTAGCAGCACAAATCAATTAAGTACTGCCGAAACCCACTGAGACAGACAGAGGCTCCTATCTCTGGTTCAGCCAGGGTGGGAGGCATGCAGAGGTTAAGCCTTTACTTTTAGCCACACAGCGAGCGAGGGTGGAGCATGAAGCAGCCCCCAGGTCACCTCCTGCACGGTTTTTCTGCCTTCCCCAGCACCTCCACCACGACAATCCCTCCTCACTCATAGCTGCTGCTGGAGATTTGAGGGCCCTGTGGAGCCGCTTCTTTGGCATCAAATAATCAGGTGGCCAGAGAGTGCCAGCCTGGCTGCAGTGCTCCACTGGCTGCACTTACCCTGCTGAGACTGGCCAGAGGGGCCTCACTAATGGGGTTATTTCTCCAGGGCCCAGCTGAGCCAGTCCCAAGGTGCCCGGCTGTGTGCTGTAGTGGGGACAGGGTAGAGTCAGGGCCTCTGAACTCACTTACACACATCCTGCAGGGTTCTCCAGCAGGGGCTTGCCTGCTCCTGCTGAGGGAAGTCACTACTCAATACTATGGCCAGCCACAGCCCAGCAGCACACGTGGTAGCACAGTCACGAAGTGTGAATAGGTCAGAACAAAACTGAACGGCTTTAAAATAATTGTTTAGCTGGTCTTGTTCCAAATGCAGCACCAGGCTTAGCGTGTGAGAGCTCACTGTAATGTTTGTGGGCTGCCTGCCCTGTGGGTAGGCTGGCTGTGGGGACACATCACCACTCTCTGCTTCAGCTTGGGTTGGAGCTATGTATACACAGCACACACTTCAGAAATAGGAGCGAATGATTCAAGACACATCACATAGTTGAGCCCCAACATAAAGGAAAATTAAGTCTAAGCAATCAATTCCTGCTTATGCCTTTAAAGTCTGCTGGAGCAACTAGACTTCATGAGTGTCTCTCAGGAGAGCCAGATTCTGTAGGACATGTCCTCAGCTCGCAGAATCAGACCACTAATCACTAGTATGCCTTGGTCCCTGGATATTTTGATCACTGTTGACACAGACATGCAGTTCCCACTCCTAAAAATGGTATTTGACTCTGGTGCACATGATTTCTTTTGGCTTCCCGTCCCCAATTAAGAACAAGCTCTTAACTATTTGGAAGTCCACATGCTGGAATCCATAGATTTGCTTCTCCTGTCATGGAGCAAAAAAACTTGGTATCATACACAGCACAAGATCTGTGCCCCCAGGCATAGATATCAGAATATATTGTAACTGGTAGCCTGGTATGAATATGTAACGGCTGCTGTGCCTATAGGATGGTGGCCAAAACCTGTCCTATGTAATAGAGCACTGGAAGTATCATTGGACCCTACTGTACTATTAGTCCTTTTCTGTTCCACTTTATTATGTAATGATTAAAAATGCCTCTTGTATATGCTGGCACTAAATAGGAGATGTCAGCCTGTTGTGGGAGAAGTGGATGAAAGAGGAGTATATTTGCAAACTGTAAGTTGTAGAAACCACTAAGTCTTTCTTTAATTTTTCCTTCTAAAATGCTGAACAAAAGTCACGGGAAGTTTAAAGAGAAAACAAATTGTTCATCCACAGATTAAGAAGCGCAGTGAATCCTTGTACTTCTCAGCTTCTCTCCTGAGGCAGATGAGCTGCCTGAGGAGCCTGGGGGTGTGCAGAGGAAACTTCATTGCCTTCCCTTAATTGCAGACTAATAAATAAATACATCATACCCATCTCCGTGGGCTTACCAGTACCCTGAGTTACAAACTGGATTGCTACAACTCTGAATGTCTTTGCATTCTTTATCTATGAACATGCTGCTGTTGAGCTTAAAGAACCAGTCTGGGTTTACATACAGAGTGCGTGTGAAGTTTGAGGAGCCCTTCAGCGTTTGTTACTCTGTGGCAGGTCATGGGCACCAAGACAAACAGATGAAAGGACCACTGACAACTATAATGGGGGATTTAACTCACTACACCCGCTGGCATTATTTACCTGGGATACCACCATCTTTTTGCTTGCATTCTTAATAGTCAGGAAAGACCATATACGTGAAACTTTTTTTTTTTTAAATTGCATATAAAGCAGCATCAGGCTCAGTAACAAGAGGCCAGCCGGGCTTTACAGTTAGGACAACAAATCCTGTTCCAATAACAGACGAAGCCCAACAATGACTTGTCAATGTTAAAGGTTCCTTGAGAGCTTGGATTTCTTCAGTCTTGCTAAAAATGAAATGTTTAAATTATGACAAAAGTTTGCCTAAATAACCATATTTCCTTCATGAAGCAGCTATTCATCAGAAACTACGAAGTACTAAAAGGCTTCAGTAAAAGAAAGAAAAAATAATTCTGCAAATTATATTTACTGCACTGCTTTTATTCCATTTATGTGGCTAACATACAATTTCTGTTAGATTGAATATACCACATTAAACTAGTCTGGACAGGAGTTGTGCCCTGAAAGCAGCTGACAGTATTATAGGGCAGCTCAGAAAGTGTCCCCTGCAGTGAGCGACTCCTTGCAGCCTAGAACGCTGCTGCTTGAACATCAACAGAATTGCTTGTACTTGAAGAGAAATTTAATTTGTTGCCTTTCCCTGTTGGGATCTCACCCTGCACCCTTTGCTCTCTGCCGCTTTGGGCCTATGCTTTGGGGGCTGTTGTAACACTCGTACCAATCCAGACGCTGTGCACCTTCCAAGGATGTGCAAAGTGCACAAAGCTGTGTGAGGATGAGCATGAATGGGAGCTCAAGTTTAGTGCATGTGCCATTATCCATCTTTCATGGAAAAAAAAGTGTGCCTGAGAATAACAGGGTGTTTTATTTCAGGAGGCTCTATTTTAATGTTCATACTACTTAGCAGGCTGGGGATGGTGACTTCAAGGAAGTTTGGGGCAGTGCTTAACTGCAGTAGAAGCTGATGGCATCACCTGAGACCGAGTCTGAAAAGAACCATTATTGCTTGTGTGTACTTTTCCAAACACCTTTATTTTAGGTATTTTCCTGCATTTTCCAAGCCCAAGGGGCAGTGCAAAATGACACTGAGCTGCTTTTTTTTTTTTTTCCAAAAAAAAAAAAAAAAGGCAAGCCAAATTTGTTTTTGCAATCTTGGTGGCTTAGCCTGGGCGAGTG
>JANHGN010009518.1:0-14330 GCA_024605025.1 Megaceryle maxima
CAGGTATTTACATTAAATAGAAAGTCAAAATAATCAGGTTAAATATAAACAGTTTTGCCTCATGAAAACAGTTTGCCATTAACAGGATTGAACAGCTGATGTAAATGCAAAGCTGTGGAAATTATTTCTGTAAGTGTTCACTTATTTGCAACTTAGCCCAGATCAACACATTTACTTTAAAAGTTTCACTTCAGGAGAAGCTTTAAAGAAACATTTGGCCTCCAAATATTTTTAAACCAGCACCAGGGTAATAATTGCATCCTGCCAGAGTGCAGTAAGACTGGGACATTCCTACCAGCAATCTGGCTGCTCCCAATTATTTCCTGAAACAGGTTTTCTCACAAACGGGCAAGTGTTAGGTGCCCTCTCACTGGTTTGAGATTCAGCCTCATGGCTGCCCCTCCAGACCAGTAAATCACAGACCAAATTGGTTTACTTTCTGCAAACATATGTTGTCTTTTTGGGACTTCAAGACTGTGCACACTTGCACTAAGTCAAGGTCTGTCTTGCCTTTATTCTCTGTTAGAGCAAAACACAAGCAAACCAGCTTCCTTTCTGTTAGCTGAAGTTTACAGTTTCCTATAACTGTGACAATTAACAGGACTCATAAAAATAAATCCTGCAGATTGCTGGAACTTTAAATAGTAAATGTGATAATCCTCTTATATTTATACTTCTCTTTCTAAAAGGAAATCCTTACGTCTGTGGTAGTGTTTTCATTTTCACACAGTCAACTAACCTTAGAAGCCAGGTTCACAAAACTGACCAAATAGACTTTTGCTGAAAGAGTAGGGTAAAAAGTAGTTTGCAAACCCCTCCTTCTCAAACTTTTAAGTAAGAAAACTGAAGCCCTGGGATGTGTCTCCTCTGGTCTTTTCTGGTGAAGAAGATCTTTACTGCAATAAAGCATATGAGATGTAAAATAAGCAGAGATAATGCCAGTATATATTTTGTTGAATATGGATCTTTTCTTATGGCTAATTTACGTCAAGGTTCTATGGAATTAGATATGCTATATCTGCCTTTTTCCTTTTTTTAACATGCCATAAAAAGTAATTTTAAGATCTTATGGCTTTAATAGATTTTATAGGAGCTTCTAGTATGTAAATATTATTTCTTCGGTTGCATTGTACAGTAATGCTTTAGCATATTTTTCTTTTCTGTTGTACTTCAGCTTTACTACCTACAAAATGGAAATAGTGTGTTACCTCCTTTGAAAAGCAGTATACAAGGAGCAGTATAAAAGTCCAAGATATTAGTGCTCTTCCTGTTTTTATCCTTTTTGACGCAAGCATTCAGCTAAATATAAAGCAACATGATAGATTGTTCCCATATGTGGAGAAACTGGGGATGGAATTAAGGGTTTCTTTTAATTTCTTCTTCTTTGTTGAGCCAGAATCATGCTTTTTTTTTTTTGATGGCACAGGGATTCTGGCTGGTCGGTGTCCTTGTCTGTAGCATTGAGCCTCTTTCCACTCAGCACACAGATGCAGAAGTGTCTTTGTCTTAGTTTTCCTCAGCACTGTGCATCTAGTGTTGTCCCAACTCTGATCTGGTGTTTCTTGGCAGCCTTCTCCCTTAGCTTCACTGTTTCTTTTTGTGTCTGTACTTGATACTCAAGCCTCTGCAAACAGAGAAACGTTTCTGCACACATGTGCCTTTGCTTTGGGTGATCTGGGCTTGCCTGTGGGACAGGGGATGCCTTGAACCTGCTCCCTGGTTCTGTAATCCTCCCCTGGACCTCTGTACTCTATGGTAAATGATGGGAGGCAATTACACCCAATCTTTAGCACCATTTTAAGAGGGTAATACCCAAGAGCATGATACCTATAGTGAAAAAAATTATCAGTGATACCACTGTAGCATCTGATCACCTAATTGTATATTTCATCTTTTGCTCATATAAATAGCAGCCATGAAAGAAGTATAATTAATATTGCAGCTAAGAAAATGTTCTAGCAGCTGTAATTAGGGCTGGATAAATTGTTAACTGTGAATAAATAATCCAAAGTGTTCTTGATCTTTTTGGTTTGTGAATCAATTAGGGAGTTTAATTTATCTCTTTTCCTCTCTTTCTCCTAAGTGGAACTGTTACTAGCATGGCAGAAAATGTCAAATTTCCATGGCATTCAAATTATCTGGTTTCTGGGGTAGAATTGCTTAACTAAACTGCATGGTGCTGATGGGTAAAACTTTCTCAAGAGCATAACAAATAAAAAATCACCAGTAATGGGATAGGACAGGTGCCAGTCCTCAGTAGGTATGAATTTTCAAGGCAGCTGAAGACCTACCTTCAACTGTCATTGACATTTTGCTGGTGTGGGAGAGTGAGCACAGGTCTGTGATCCCAGGGCTTCCCAAGCTTTAAGGTGAGTGGACTCTCATGTGAGTAAATAGCAATTAATAGCAGAGATATGTGTGGTCAAGGTGAGCTATCTTTGGAGTTTGCATGAACGTCCACTGCCTGGGTTGCTACTGCTCTGCATTTTATATTGGCGTTTCTACCAGCACAGAAGGGATGCTGTATGACCTTACAAAGTGGAAGAGTAATTTTTACAATTTTTGCTTGGTGTGAATATTTCTGTAGGGTCCGTAACAGTGAATAATTTGGATGTGTCACCACAGCATTTGCTTTAGGTCTGGTGCACACAGCTTGCACACATGTCAGGATTTTAAACTCAGCTTAGTCTTTTTTTCTCTACTTTTATCTTCTAAAACCTTCTAGATCACCAGTTGCGCGAAGGAAGGGCACACAGATGGGTATTACAAATTTACTGAAATGTACTGAAAACATTTCATAAGCTGCTGTTGTTTTGCCACAGTGAGCCCATCCCTCCATGACTGCTCTGAACGAATGATTGGAAGACACTTATAAACAGCTTTTACTTCAGACAAAATTTAGTCTGCAAATGCTCAGTCAGTCACGAGTCTTTCATTTTCCCCAATTTCCCACAAAGGTGAGATTGCAAGCAACCCGCACACAGCATTGGCAGAAAAATCAGAGAAGGTAGTTCGCAAGCTCTGGCTGTCACTCGGGAGGGCTGGCTTGTCAGCAGCATACCTGGAATTTCATTGTCGTTGAATGCTGATTGCTCCAGCAAGGTGCAGAAGGCTACTGCAGCATTCTGTTTGTTGTTTCAATTGCTGATATAAATTGACTAACCCTCTAATTACCCAAATCTTGGGACTAATAATTTACATACTTTATTTTCCACTTGGTAGAATTTATTTGAGACCCAGAGGAGCACAAACTCTATCTACTTAAATGCCAATTTTGAAAGCCAGAGGCTAACTGCAAGCACTTCAACATATGTGCGGGGGTGTCAGAAGCATTCGGTCTCAGCCTTGAGCTGACTAAGCTGAGTTTGCAATTTAGCCTAGAGCTTATCTCTCAGTTTTGGCAGAAGCAGCAAAATTTATGATCTGTCCTGGTGACATTGGAAATACTCTCATGAACATGTCTGAAATGTTTTGTTAGCTTTGCAAATTCATGGCTGAAAAGATCAAGTCTCACCTTGAAGAAGGACCAGATCACATTTCAAGGTTCTGTAGTAGTATTGAGAGACTAATGGTAGTTTTTGTAAGAGCCTCCAGGCAGGCTGCTCTCCAGAGGTGGGTAGAATATTCTCAGGTAGTGGGACAGGTGGTGAGAGATGCTATTATATTGATCAAAGATATTGTGACAGAGAAAACCAATAGAGCAGTCTCTTTGCCTGACCCATGTTCCTTCCTCCTTAATCTAAACCACCAGCCCTGCTACGTTTGGTATTCAGATATAAATGTTTATTGAGTCTGACATGATTATGAGCAAGGGAATGGTTTAAGACGTGACCTTCGCTACAAAGGCTGCTGGGTAGTTCAGTCTGAGAGATCTATCATGTGTGCTTTTAAACCTCAGCCACCCTGCAACTCACAGTGAGGCCAACTCAATGAATCAAATGAAAACCAAATGAAAGCGAAGTGCAGGGAGGATTGATACTATCATCTTGGTTTCCTTTACATTGGCATAATAAATATGTATACACAAACATGCATTTGTTGACATATTCTAAATGGCTAACACATGAAAAATATCTGCTGGGTGGGTGGTGAGCTGGAACTGTGAAAACAGGGGGGTGGCAAAATACAGTACCCACATGTCATACATTTGCTCAGCTTGCCCTTCTAAGGTGTCTCGTCCTTACCCTAAATTGTAGTGGGGGAATTGTTTCAGGTGCTATCTAGCACAGCGTTCCTAACGGCAGGGATCAAATTAAAAAATACCACTGCCAACAGTGTTTAGCCATTATGGAAATATGAATATCTAATATGCTTTCATGGGAGGTTTGGGGGTGTGACTCCCTCTGTACATAGTGTGAGCATGCATATATCTGAGCACTTTAATTAAATTACCCCAGTAATCTGATAGGATTTTGATTTCAATGGTTCCTGGACTGCAAGAGCATCACAGTCTAGGCTCTTACCTACTCTTTCTGCTCAATGAGTCAGACACTCCTTGAATCCACCTCATATCTTCCCAGATTAAAATTTCTTGCAACACTGAAAAAACCCCATGTATCAGATAGTAGATGTGGTTTGCTGCAGAGGGACTTTGCAATGGTTTTTTTCTAAAACTATGATACTGGTTTTTCTGCCTCACTTTCAGTTTCCAAACTGTGCCAAGAGAAAATTCAATAGGGTTGAGTATTTATGACTTTTCTATATAAAAAGTCCTGGAGCTAACATGAAAGAAAAAAAAAAAAAAAAAAGAACTCTGCAGCTACTAACAGGAAGAGGCAGTCTGTAAAACTGAAGGTGGAGGGAGAGGTCTTTTAACTGCTGTTAAATTCCAGCTTATGCAAACGGTAGTTATATTGGAAATCAATCGCAAACCCCCCCTAGATTTTGATGGGAGAACAATTAGGTGACTGTTGGTTGTCTTTGAATTCCCACACTGGGTATGTCTATTGTTTGCTCGGCTGGCATTGTCTTGAAAAACCTACTGGCTTTTTTTTCCTTTCTTCTGGGTTCCTTACCTACATTAACTACATTAATTATTATACTAAAGCCTACTTGTAATGGACAGGAATAGGCCAACTTTCTTTTAAATTGTATGCAACTTGTTTCCTGGCCCTACTGTGATTCAAAAGACTGCTAGCACTGCCTAACACCTTGCACAGAGTTAATAAGCACAGTTACTTGAACCTTACTGTGCTTTCCTGTAGGATTATAGTGAAAAGAAGAAAGATAATAGTAGTTTGCCATGAACATATGAAGTAACCCTCCTTTGAGGCACACTAACACTATCTAGTGGTGACTTGCACCCACTTACATTATCTTCACAGGTGCCTCAGGTGTGAGTAAGAACTGGACCAAGGGGTGTGGATTCTCTCATCTGCTGCAAAGGGTGTGGACTAGGGCAGGTGCCAGAGGCTGTGCTGTGTCAGCATAAGTACTCCTGTGCTGTGATTTGGGTCAGGGAACTGAAGCAGTTGACAACTTTTGATTTGTGCTGAGCTGGATCTGCCTGTTCCCTTGATCAGCCCATATAATGGTCACTAATGGCAGAGCAGAGGCAGGAATTGGGTGCTTGATGAGGTGGGAAGGAATATGGGCTCACCCCTTTTCACAGCAGCCCTAAAGCTGAAATATGGTTTAGCAAGGGTGGAGCCTGGGCACCTTATGGGAGGGTGCAGGAGGACCCTGGTCCCCAGTGGAGCAGCCCCAGATGAAGATCATTGTTTGCAGTGCTGGGCAGGGCAGAGGCTGTGGCAGCTGCTTGGGGTGAGGAACCTCTTGCCCATCTGGGCTCCTACTTGGCAGTGGGGGAGTGCTGAGAGATGATATCCTCAGCTGGCCTAAATTGGGACAAAAGTTCAGAGTTCAGAGGAGTTGCCCCATCTCAGTGAGCTGAACATATGCCACTTCATGCATGTGGGAAACTCAGCACTGCTGAGCAGTAAGGGGAAGCATGTGAGGCAGGGGTGGTGGCCACTCCTGCATGGGTGGAGGGCACATTTGCACACATGGGGCTTCCCCTTTGTTTACTGATATCATCTAACTGAGTCCTCTGAGTGGGGTGAAAACTGTGGTGCCTCCATGCTTTGTGAAGGCAAGGCTTTGTGGTGGGCTCTGTGGGTGCAGAGGATAGGGGGTCCATGGGAGTAAGACTGGATGTATATAGTGTGGGTAGGCTGATGGGCTTCCATCTATCTAATGTGCGTGTATTTATTGTTTTGCTTTGTGCCTTGGCTTTTTTTTTTTTCTTGGCCTGGATGTTTTCTAAAGCTCACACAGACCCTTGCCCTGTCACTGCCCCGGTACTGGGAAAGCAGAAGATAAGAGATCCTCCTGTTTGAAGAGACAAATATTCAGAGGTAAGTCCTGGGTGTTTTTCCCTGCACAATATCCTCTTTCTGTGTGCTCACTTAGAGAAGCTGCTCTTCACTTCTCCTCTAAAATGCTTTTGCACAGCATTGCTGATGCAGAGTGGTTGCCACGTCCCCTGCGGAGGAGACTGATTGATCTCTACATATACACATATATAATCTGTTGAGTGATTCTTCACAATAAGAGGCACTTCGCAAAAGTAAATTATTATCACTATCATAACATTACTTCACTCCTTTGGAACACGTCCATTTTCCCCTCACTAACTATCAGCATTCCCTGCTAGACAAATAGTAGTGCAGATACTCTTGGGATGAGTCACCAGGCTGCTGCAATAGGATGGCAGCTCTTCCTCAGATAAGAAGCCCATTACCAGCACAATGTGTCCAGTTACCCCTGACTCAGAAACTGCAATCCCGAGGTTGCACTTGAGTCAGCATTGGTACGACTCTTTGTCACTAGGCCACCTTAGCTTGCCTGACATTTTCACTTATAATGAAAATCCCAGGCTGCTTATGTCAAAGCAAGACCTGTGTGACTCCAGTGGACTTTAAATAACTACTCTAACTCATTAGCCTAGTGGTAATAATTCCATGGGAGGGGCTTACAAAGCTGTGTTCATGCAGAGCTGCCTCATGGGTGAAATGGCAACCTGAAAGCCATACTGCCAAATTAATCTTGAAAGCTGTGCTTTTACATCAGTTCATGTAAACAAACATTGTCCTAAAGGTGACAGTCCTGGCAATGGCACGTCCCAGGTATCCCTTGCCATCCCCTGGGGCCTTTACTGAGTTCAGATACAATCCTGAAGGAGTTACCTGCAGACCCATCATCAGTCATCTCATTCTCTCAATTATAGGCACAACTCAAAAACTATTTCTGGGCCTCATTCGAAAGCTTCAGCAGCATCTAGCAGCTTGCAGGCTGCTCTTTGGGAAGAATTTGGGGTGGGGTGGGAATTTGTCCCTTAAGTAATCCTGTAGCATTAATGCCTGCTTTAATGTATATGGAGGAATATCTCTAGATCTTTACTTTCTTCTGACTTTCAACAACCAGGGCTTTAGCTGTTGTTAATTTTCAGGTACCTTTTGTACTTGAGAAAGCTGTGGATTGAGCTAAACTGAGAGAGCAAAGATGCTTGTCTGAAGGGTGCATGCCTTTCGCATTGTATTCTGTTAAGTCACTGTGGTGTATGGGAGGGCACACCTTGTTCTGTAACAGCAGGATTCAGTGTAGTTTAATGTGCTGTGGTGCCTGAGCCGTAGGTGACAGGATGTGATCTGAGCCCACAAACCTCGTCAAACAGTGGTTTAGAGACAGAGTGCTGGTACATGTGCATGTTTGCCTCCTTTGGGTTATGATAAAGGGCCACATCTCTCCATCCAGAGCTTTGTGCTAATATGTAATGGAAATTATTGCAATGTCTAAAGCAAGCTTGTTCGGAGGAGTATGGCACACTGATTCTTGCCAATCAAACTGATAGGAGGTTTGAAAGAGCTATAAAGATATTGAAAACCGTATCCAGAAACCAGTGACAAATGTGGAACACATTTGCCTGGAGTAAATTTGACAATTTCACTACCTTGATTTAAAAATCAACAATAAAAAGAGGCTAGACCTGTAAGATGGCACAAGTCAGTGCAATTTCACTGCAATGGAGCTGTGGCAACGTACACCAATAAGCCATAGAGTTTAAGGCCTTAAAAGCTTAAAGTTGATGAATATTCTCTGCTGATGGCTGATTATTATTGGTACACTTTGGTACAATGCCTCTGAAGTGCTGTACTCTTATCAATTCATCGCATTACATGAGATTCAGGCTTGCTTCACTTCTGTTCAACTTTTTTTGGGGCACCAGAATTCACTCTTATTTTACAGTGATATAAGTTTGGAATAAAGCCACGGTACAGCGGCAGCATTCCTTTGGGAACAGATTTGTGCAAACAAGAAGTGTGCTTGTCCCTGTCTGGAAGTCCTTGCTGACTTGAGAAGTTGGATGTTTTTCAGGTTATTTTTATATATTTCTTTTCTTTTTCTTAATGCTCACTCACTACAGCAAAAGGGCTAGCCACACTTAGAGCATATACAGATGTACATGCCATGCTCTCAGATCCCCTGCAGGCAAATGATGATAAATGTGGAGAAAAAGAAAGATAGCTTTTAAAGAATGACTTTAGGAAACAAAATTGCAAAAATAGTTGCTGTGCCTGGTGTTTCATCTGTGAATACCTAGGAAAATTAATTCAAATGGAAGTGGGAAATGCATCCATATTTTTGGGTAGAGGAAACTGAAATTTTGCACAGCAGCTGGCTCTTTGGAGCCAGTCTTCTACTGATATAGCCATGGATTTCTTCATTGAAAAGGGAAAGAGGTCATTGCTGGAAGATATTTTAAATTGGAATATCAAATGTGCAGTAACTCTTTTATTGCCTAACAGTCCTCGTTTTTCCCATTACCTGTCAGATCTCCCATTGGCTTGAGAAGCAAGTATGTTCTGAGGTCAGTGTCCCTCACACAGCAGCTGGTCTGTTTATTTGGTTAACTGTTTTCAAGACTCACCTCTTCTTTTTCTTTTTGTGAAACACTTTCACAGTGTTTTTGGCCTGATTGCCTTTGGCATTGATTCTGAATGGTGCTTGACCTAGTGGGATGGCCGCATCATCGGATCTTTATGTAAAGACTCAACGTTTGTTTCATTAGTTCCACAACTGACGCTGGGATCCTAGAGTAAACCTTTCATTGCCTTTAGGTATTTCTTCCAGAATGTCCTTACACATAAAATTTCTGCAATTCTCCTTGTTAAAAAGGGTAAGATAAAAAGTGAAATAACCACTGACAGGAGCCTAGAAGAATACTCAGTCTGGAAACTCACTTTCGTTCAGGAGCATAGTTGTTAAGTGCAGGTTAGCTACGCACATTAGGAGATAATTTTTGCCTTGCTTTTAGCAATGGAGTCAGAGACACCATCACTTTCCTGTGCTCCCTTTGATCTCTGATGTCATCTGAACATTTCTGTGCTCTGTAAGCTCAGTGCCATTTTCTGACTGCCATTTCTTGCTGAGGCTTATTTGGCAAATGAACATTTTAACCTTAAGCAACCTTCAGCCTTCTCAAAAGGTAAAGAAGCAAGGCTTGAAAGTCCGGTTGAGGGATCTTGAAAATAGCAGAGGGAGAAATAGTAGGCAGTAAAATGAAAGACAGTTCTGACCTTTTTTAGCTTCTTTTTTAGTGATCTTGGCTGATTATAGCCTTGATCATAGAGATTGGATGCTTGTCATCTTTGAATCTACATCACTCTAGATGTGTCTATGGGAAAGTAAACTCTATTTTCCAGGGATCAATCTCATCTTGTACTGGGACATGGGAAAGTGATAGAGGTAGTTCATAAATGATGGTAGAAAAGAGCTACTCTGAATAGGCATCTCTGAGTTAGTAACCTTAACTTCTCTTTAAAGTCAAAGAAGAGGTGTTTTCCTTTCATGTATCTAAAACTGATTAGATGACTCATTCCCTAAAAATATTGATTTCTCTCCAAAGCCCATGAAGAGTACCTAGCCTAGCTTAGCTCACTTGTAAATGTATGTTGACAGATGCCTTAAGGTCTGGTGAATCCCACTCTCGATAACTCTAAGGATGAAAAGGGGAGCTGAGGATACTTACAGTTTGCAGGAAGTGCCAACACCAGATTTAGAACAAGGGAATAGCTGTTCAAATTAGACCCAACTGACAAATCAGCCTTAATTCAGCAAATTGCTAGTAACATCACACAGCACAGAAAGAACATGATGTTTCCTGTTCTCCATGGGCTTTTTTAGACATGGGGAAAAAAAATCTGATATAGCATAAAATTGTCACAGAAGACTGCGTATGGCTGATGCCTTATATAGGTTCAGAGGAAATTCCCATGACCGTATTTGACCTTCCTGTTTTTTAAAACACAGTCAGCACCCATTTAATCGTGCACCTGGGTATTATCACTTACTTTGCACATGATGAAGCTGCTGAGTTATATTAAAAGTGTCAGGATGCACGTTGATATACCCGCCAAGGCAGGAGAAAAATGAAGTTGTCTATAAAATATGTGCCTTCACTTTAACAAACTTGGGTTAGCTGTGGCACAAAACACTCATCAGAGTACTGAATAAATTAGTCATTTCTGAATACAGAAAGAATACCAGAGTGTGTTTCTTGAAATACACAATCCTGATGCTATTCCCTTGCTGAGTGCTTTCTTCTGGGAAATAAACAGTGTTGTACATGGTCTGTTTCACTAGCAGCTCATCCATCTCATTTATTCACCCGAGTTTCATGCAGTTCTATTTGAATTCTGCAGAAGGAAAATTTTACCATGTAAAGGATGGGCTCAGCTACTGTTTGACAACACAGAAAATCATACTATACCTCAAATCACAGATTTTTTTGGTACTGGTTGGATCTTTATTACTTCAGTGAAAAGAGTAGATGACAAGAATAATTTTTCTGATTGATAGACTGGGGCCAGAATGCCCAGAACCCCGTGGGATTGAGTATCTGAGACCCGGTCTGACAAGATTCATACCCACAATTAATGTCAGGCACTGTGCATAATCCTATTGACATCTCTGAAGACAGATGACCAGCATACAGTTAAGAACCTGTACAAGTCTTTGGACAGCTGGAGTTTTAGTTTCCAGGTTGAGAAACGTGTATTTTAAATATAAGTCCCAAAAATGTTGGATTCTAGTTTCAATTCAGCTCTAGACTGCACCTCTTGTCCCAGGACACCTCTCCATCTCTGTAACTGAGCCCAATTCAATGTTCCTCTACTGGAAAATACTTCCCTACCGATTTTCCTAATTCTTCTGCTGAATTTTCTCTAGCCTCCAGATAATGTGCAAAAATGCTTTCAAGAGGCCACAGTTTGAATCTGGTGCATAACTTGAAGCTAGGCTTATACTTAAATTACCTGATGAGCTGATACCTCATTAATCTAGACATGACTAGTCCACCTTTAAACAGGCCACGGGATGAAATACTCAGACCCCAACTCTATCAATCAAAATATTCCATCATAGGTAGAATGATTTAAAATTGTTATAGGCAACAAGTACATGATAGTTTTATCTACTGTTTTGGAGAAACTGTTGAAACCAATTGTCCAAAGCCTTTGTTACAATCACATTACAACATTATTATTATTTTCTCTGAGGGTGGTAATGAGGATGAATTAGGCAATAATGCAAATCCCTTTAAAAATGAGAAATAATGCATAGGATCATTGTTTCTGTGCCCTGTGGGTGCAAAGGCTAAAATAAAGATCTTCTTCCTTTAATTTCCAATAGCTTGTCTCTTTGCACCCTTAGTTTTATGATTTCCTCACGCTCATAAATCTCATGCAAGAGGCAAGGATTGTAAGGAGAGAAAAATCACTCTATCAGGTGAGTTTACATCATTCCTTCTTGTTGCCCTTGTATTCAATTATTTTCATCCTTAATAGCCTTGTTGTCTTCCCTGTATATAAATCAAGCTACACTGACATGCAAAATTAAGTGTAGGAAAATTAGCTACTTGCTTTATTGCCTGATGAGTATGGGCTACAGAGGTATTTGATGCTACTAGCATCCAGTGAAAAGTACCTGAAAAAGAATTGCAAAATTTGTGCAAAATTTCCTTGATGTTGTCTGCACCTTCTAGCGTACGTATTTAAAGAGGGAGAGTGTGGTCTTGTTGTTGTTGTATTGGCCTGTAGATCAGTGGGTGCCTTGGCCATGCCAGGGGCAGCTGACAGTTCTTAGGCTAAGTTCCTTCACCTCTCTGCTCTTTCCCATCTAAATGCTTGCCTTTTAAAAGGTCCTTGGATTTTACACCAGTAAGACTTTTTATTTGCAGTTATAGTTATGTTGCTATGGTATTCATAAAAAAACCCCACCTGAATGGACAATTCTGGAGTGAGGGAGGGAAGATTTTAATTTACCTTTTTTACACAGGATTTTTCTACTCGATAAGTGGGGTTGGAGTGTAAAGTTCTACTTTTTGTGTAAGAGCACACAATTGCTTCAAAGAGCTGGCAGATTTTTCTGCGCCTTTGCATTTTACCAACTGGAATCGTGTTTCAAACTTAACATGAACTGTTGGTACGCTTCCCAGTTCCCTCATTAGAACAAGCTTGATGGTGTTGCCTACTTTGATTGTAAGCTTTCCCCAACCCAATTCCTTTTCTTGTGCATTTAAAAGCACTAATGAGAACAGGATCCTGATTCTAGTAGAGGCCTTTGGGCATTGCTACATTAAAGTCACAATAAATGTTGAACTTCTCCAAGTCATCAGGTGACAACAGAATATATCAAATATTTGAACCAAGGTAGGACATGTTAAATGCGATATTGATGGGGAAATTGTATTTGATACTGTCTCAAAACATAGGTCTGCAATTCAGCTGGTATAAGAGTCATAACTTGTCTGAGGATGGTGGATCTCGTACTGATTTAGCTATTACTATCCATTTGGTTTGGAATGAATGATGCAGCTAGAGATTTTTCTACTATACATGATGCCTCTTCTCTATGATTTTCAAAAGACCAAAGCTTGAAAGGAAGGGCAGAGACCATAAAGTAACATGGGCATGAGAAAAACCAAAGCATGCATCTCAGAAGGAAAAGATATTGGAGCTGAAGGACTCAAGATACGTGCTCAGGTTTGGGACAGTCTAATTAGAGGAAGACAAAATGCCAACTGTTCACCTTTGTGCAAACCAGTTGGATATTTTGTATACAGAGATCTTGGCAGCAGCACTCCATGGGCCAAATAATATTTGTTTGTTTCAAAATTATTTTCAATCAGTTAATGTTTTTGTGTGTGTGTGTGTGTTTCTAGTGCATATGACTTCATGCAGTTCTCTTGGAAGACTCGCTGGCTTTGATTTGCCTTGTTTGGTTTGTTTCTTTTAGTTCTTCAATTTCCCTTTTTCTGATCAGTTGAAATTTGTATTCATGCTTCCTGATCCGTGATACTCTAATCTTTTACTTATGTACAGAAAGCTGTGACACTGGCCACAAAGGTGCAGGCTTCCACACTCCATTGTGGCACATTGTGATTACTACTTTACATTATCCACATATTCTTAGCCTCTTTAGCAATCATTTGACAGTGCCAGTGAACAACAGTTGTGACAGTAACTTCTGTATTTTGACCACCTACTTACTATGTATCAGATTGACTCTACCAGTTTATTCAATGCAGAGATTTATATAGGCAAGCAGCAGTAAAAATACATTCAGTTTATTGTTCTGGAGCTATGATACTGGATAAAAGAACCTGTAGCCCATACGGCCATCCATGCCATTCTTCTTTGACTGAGAGGTACGGGCACAGTCAGAACCTGGGAGGCTGATTTACAGTGTTCTCCCTCCATACTTTTCCCACCTCTCTAATTAGGTGCTGGGGCAGCAGAGTTCTGTGACTAAAATACTGGACTGAGATCCAGGAGAGACAAGATAGCTCAGCCACAGATGTTCCTCCCAATCTTGGAGAAGTTGTTCAGTGTCTCTGTGACTGTTGAGAGTAAGAGCTCTGCCCTGTCTTACAGGTTTTGACAGAGGGTTAGCTCTGCTAAAATTGTGCCTTGGCTGAGTTGCAGAAGGCAACAAATGAGAGAGAAGGCAGAAGTTACTATAAGGGATAGGCTGAACGTACTGGACCAAGGCAGCCAGGCTATGTCACTTGATTTTGTAAAGACAAATTGATTGGTCCTTATGAGGTGCTGAGATATACGAAAGGCCAAATATAAATACACCAACTAACAGAATATCACTTGAACTTCTGTGAAAATCCCTACCAGTTGTTTTTTTTAAACTGAACCTAGTTCTTACAGCACTTTTTTTTTTTTTTTTTTTTTTTTTTTTTTTTTTTTTTTTTTTTAATTTTTTTTATTTAATATATTAATATTTTGTGGTGGGAAAAAAAATTTTTATTTGAAAAAAAT
>JANHGN010009518.1:15096-36582 GCA_024605025.1 Megaceryle maxima
GCCACTGCTGGACCTTGTGTACCACATTGGGGGGTGCAGGAAAGTGAAAGGCTGCACCTGCAGGGAGAGGGGACAGGGCAGGTGACCCCAAACTGACCAACAAGGGATTCCAGCCCATATACCTCATATTTGGATATAAAGCAGAGGGATCTGGAGGGTCTATAGCTTGCTCACTATCCGCTCTCTCTCTGAAGGCTCCCAGGCTCTTCTCCCCTCTTGGACCGCTCTGCCAGCTTTGCTTGGCTTGGCTCGGGTCCTCTTTTGGTTTCTCCCTCAGAGCATCCCAAGAGGACTCTGTCCATTCTGCCTTCAATCCCAATCTGTGTGTTCCTGAATCTGGTACCAGAAGCCAGCTCCTGAACACAGCTTCCATCTGCTGCAGGGTCCAGTCTGGGACTCCCTTCGTGCCTCCTCCACAGCATCAGTGGTGACAGTGATGTAATTGCCATCAGGAGGCTTGGGTTCAATACTGTTTTTGTATATATTTGTAAATATTCTAGTTTTATTATTATTATTATTCTCATTAAAGCTGTTCTGGTTTCCTTTTCTAATCATAAAGTCTCTCTCCCTTACTCCCTTTCTCTTCCCCTTTTGGTGAGGAAGGGGGGTTAACAGAGAGCATCTGTTATGAGTCTAAGGGGCCGCCCTGAACCTAAACGGTGACACCACACTAACCAAAATTCTTGCCACTTATTTCTTTAATTGCAGATGTGAGATTTGAATGAAATATGACATCTCACACGTTCCAATATGACTGAATTACCCTACAACAGAATTCCCTCAATTTTTGAGAGTTCAGTGTCCTTTAGACTATTAAATGAAAGAGCCATTTTTTCACAAGCACTCTTCAAGTACAAAGCCCAGTTATGGGTGTCTGTATTTTTCTGAGCATCCAGCCAGGGATTTATATGAAAATACTTGTTGCCTAATGCACCAGGAAATCAACCCTCTTCACACACTTGGTTTATACTTTTTCTGGTGTTTCTTGGAGGTGACATACATAGAGTGGCACACTAATGACTTCGTCAGTGGCTTAATTCAGGGGGTCTGCACACATGCTGGAGTTTTTCTAGCGTAAACAGATTCTGCAGGTCAATGCCTGCCTGCAAAGAGCTTTTGAGGAGTGCTCTGAAAGCAAGAACAGATTCATGCTGGCATACCCAAAGTCAGTGTTTTTACACATAGGCAACTGTTATCTGTCTTTAGCCTTTGTAACTCGAGGAACCAAAAGTGAAAGAAAAGACAGGGAAGAAAGGGTTCCTTACTTACCCAGCAACCTGCGTGGGGGAAGCAAAGACAGGCCTAGGGCATGCCCATGTGGATGTTGGAAGTGATGCTGGGAACTCCCTAATTTCATTATTGTCTACTGTGCCAAGAAACAAATGAATCTCCAGCTCATGAGTCTCCCTTTTTTCCCCACCCTCTTTTTATTTATTCTCACAAATTCACCTCCTCCTCTTCCTCCCCATTCCTTTGTCACCAACCACTAAAAAACTGCTTGCCTTGGGATGGCATCTACTGGCAACTCCGTGGGAATAACAGAGATGCCAGAGCACAGACACAAAACTTGGCCTTGCAAAGTGCTCCCTGGGTTTGCACTCCGTGCTCATGACCTGTTGCTGCAGCGCCATTGCAGCTTGTCACCCCAGTGAACAGAACTAAGGGGGGAACTAGAAGATGCTCCCTTCTTACTTTCAGCAGCTGTGTTTACAGGGAGTAAAAATATGTGCAGGTTTTTTTCTACTTTTATCTCTTGATCATCCCATCTGCCCTATGATTTCCCTACATTGGAGGAAATTGCCATTGTTTTATGAATTCCCATTTGCAGAAAGCAAAGAGCTGAAGGCAAAGGTCTTCAATACAGAAATCAACGTGTGCATCAAAGGTCAGGGGAAATGACCAGACAAATAATCTGTCTTGGTCCATGATGTCCATTTTGCCTTGAGAAGATCAGAAAATCACATGTGCTTAGTCATATTGCTAACAATAGTCCTTTGACTTCAGATTGGGATAAGATCACAATTTCTACCAACTTTAAGTTGAGAGTAATTAATTTATTTGTTATGACACAAAATAAACTATAAATTCTTAGTGAATACTTACTGAAGGCAGGTATAAGCAAATTTGATTTGCTGCTTTATCAAAATCAAAACACTTCAAAGATATTTTCATTTTTGTTTTTCTTTTATTTACATTCATTTATATTCAGATGTTCAAGTAAGCATTCCTGAGGTCCAAAACCTTTTGGTCAATTCTGATCAGGGGAAATAAGAACAATAGAGATTAAAAAAGAAAAGAAAACAACCAAAGAACCCCTCTAAAGTATTACAAGTCTCATTTTGATAAGATTGCATTTTACATAGATTTGTAAATGTTTCTGCTTTTGCAACTGTTGATACTTCTATTCTTTTTTTTACAAAAAATGTTGGTCTCCAGGTAATTTCACCTGAATCATTGGACATGTCTTTGGTCCAAAGAGCCTTACCTCTGTGGAAGCAGGTGGCTCACAGAGCATGAGGGCTTGTCACCTGGGATAGATAAGCCTACTGCACTTAGTCCCTTTATTTCTATCCTGCTGAAGCTGACAGGACAATTCTGTGGGGTTTTTTGGTTTGTTTTTTTTTTTTTAGTGAAAACAGGTCAGTTTTCATTGTCATCTTAAATATAGTGGCAGATTTCAGCTAAACATTTGAATAGTCATTCAAGGCCTGTTTTTGTAAGTGAAGAAAATCTCATAGCCTTGGTTTCTACTGTTTTGACACTTTCTTTTATGAAGGTGTCAGCCTCTGACTTGTAGTGCAATTATTGCAGTGACACTGACACCTATATATTGGTGCTATTAACACTTCCATTTCATGTCCTCTAGATAAAAGCTGGCTCTTGGAAACACTTTCGTTGAGTTATTTGCCTCAGGATGTGCCTGCAATGCAAAAATAAACAAACCATAGAATTTCTGGCTTTCTAAAGCTGAAATTAAAACCTTTGTTGTCTTTATATGTGACACATTTGATGTGTGCTAATTTTCAGTTGAATCTGCATTTATTATAGGTGTTACTTAATTTGATGGTGTTGTTAGAGAGAGAAACGGAGCACTAGAATAGCTCATATTAAATTCCTGGAGGAAATTCCTCTTCAAAATGCAAGAGTCAGTTCAGATTGTTGCAGTAGGTATAGAATTTGGCAATGGCACTCTGTGGCTGACTAGCTCTTTGAATTTATGGTCCATCAACCAGCACCAGGAGGGAGAAGTTGAAAGACTGTCATGACATGCATTGGCGTTTTCACCACTAAAATGGCACAGCTATATGTAAGAGTAAATATTATTGTTGCTCAGTACAAGAAGCTGTCCTGAAAGCAAGCTGAAAAAAATGCCCTTACTGTGAGATTCCCAAGCAGCTCAGAATTTATCAGTGTCTCCAGGACACCAGTAAAACTATAAACATAGATCTTGTCTCAAAAGCTGATGGGAAGAAAAAAAAAAAACAAAAACTTTGCATTTTACTAAGTGTGTTACTTAAGTCTGACATAAACTTGTGCTGCCATGGGATAGTGTTCCCCCTCGTAACCCTCACTAACTACTTGTGCCTGCTGCGGTCTCTTTTGTGGTGACATGAACATTGATATGGTTCACGATGAATCAGATGGGAGAACAGATGGAGCTGAAAAGTACCTCACCTGAAAGTATGATCTGCTGGGTCACTTGCATGTGTCTGTCCAGCATTGGTGTTGGTACAAAGGAGGCAGCACCAGCAAGGGGCCAGATGAAGGAACTCGCTGGCTATGGCCTTAGTTCTGCATGCGGAGAATAAAGTGTACTTCAGTCACAAACAAGTATCCTCAAGAAAGAGCTTAACTGATCTCCCTGAAGAGAGCAACTTGAGTACAGGCTTGGTTTGTCTAGTCAGAAGAGTGGGTGAGGAAGATTCAAGGATTCTCAGGTCCTGAGTTCATGACTCACAATCACAGAGGTGTACTAGGATCAACAGCAAGCTCAGACTTTCTCATGATGCTCGTCACGGTGCTCACAAAGTGCTTAGTTCAGTCTGAATCAGAAGCAACTCTTTCACAGTCAGCAGAGTTATGCTATCATAAAACCAGCATGACAGGACAATCAGGTCTTATGTCGTTAATTATCCTGTTTCTTCACTTTGAGCATTCCCAACCATTTTAGCAATGCTTTCCACATCTGCCCTGTGTGTTGTCATCTGGTCTGACAGACTGGGGTTGTTTGATTTTCTCCTGGTGACAACCATTGCTCTCAACACTGCTTTTGTGGCTTTGTTTGAGGAGCAGAGGGCTGCCAGCACTCCTTGCTGGGTTGGCAGTCTCCCCCGTGTGTAGTCAAGGAGAACAAGATAGATGATGCCTTAATGTTGATGTGGGAGAGGAAGCCTTGTGCTCTCTCCTCTGCTCTGATGGGCACTCCAGTGAAAGTCTCTTAACATTCTCTCATCTGAGTTGTCCTTTTGAGCTCCAACTTCACTCGTTTGAAAACAATTTCTGTATTAGTTGATATCTCCTCCTCAAATTTTCAAATCAGTTGACAACACACACACACATGAACCCATCTAATGCTTATTCACTGCTATTAATGAAGTTTTAGAAGAGAACCTGGGTAGACTTCAGTTTATGAACCTACATAAGGTAATATAAAAAGAAGATAACTTAGTAGTCCTAGAACAAATCTTTTCTTGCAGGAAAATACATTCCTTGATGCTGAGAGCTGCTGAAATGACAAGTTTTGCTAAGCTTGCATCCACAGTTGGATTTTTTTTTTAATGTCTTCCTCTTTCCACAGTGCCAGTTTTGTGGTTTATTTAAGAAAATGTAACAAACACCTTCTTCTCCACTCCTTCCAGCCCCCTGGCAAAAGAGTCAGTGTTCATCTCAAAAAACTCAAAGGTGCTTAACTGGAGTTGCTAAAGGACAACTTTTCTGAGAGTTCATTGAACATTATTTTTTTTACCTGGCAGAACCATCAGGTGCAACATAACAGATGTCCAGATATCAGGTCATCTTCTACCTTGCCTCAGAATTGTTTAAAGACACATGGCAGTGATTAGCTTTTTTCTCAAATTTTCTTCTTCTTTTTTGGACAGCTTAAGCTACATGAGATGATTGTACCCACCATAGCTTCCCATTGCTGCCAGATGACTGAAAAAGAAAAGCTAAAGCTAAATTTGGCTGTGCTCTCTGTTTTGGAATACATTTAGTGTGCAGTCCCTCTTCTTTCTCGATTCAAGCATGCTTCTAAAGCGTATCTGTGAATCAGTCTTAAAAGCATCAGCCATGGTCATTTCAAAGCATCATCTGCTTAACAAATTCAAAGCAGATTGACCTGTTTCCCCATGCTAAAAGAGTTTAACTGACTTGTTTAGAGGGTGTTTCCAGACAGTCACTTTCTTACTTCTAGAGCCTGATGGATCTGATTTTGATGCCCTCAAGTCAGTAATAATTTACCCCTCATCTGCTAACATACCATTAAGTATGAATAAGAGTGTCACTGTCAAGCCTTATGTAAATTTCTTTCAGGCTCACCCAGTACACTTTATTTTTTTCTTTCCCCATTCTCATTTCTCTTGTCCCCTTTGATTTTATTATAATCTTGTCTGTTGTTTCAACAGCAGATCCTGTCCTCTAGAACAACTTTCTGTTACTGGTCTTTGACTTTCCAAATCATTCCAGGTGTTGTCAGTCAGGTGTAATGTTTAGGCAACATTAGAGAAGCAAGAAATGTTGGGTTTACATCACCTTGAGGTTCCTCAGTGCTGGCTGATCTTTCGGTGTACAGAGCCTCCAGATGTGAGGCTGGCAGAGAGTTGCAGGAGGTTGGCTTATGAAGCTGCAATATGATAGGAATACCCAAGAAACTGGTTTAGGTACTGAAAAACAACATAACAACAACAACAAAAGCAGCACAGAATTGGTCTGCTGCTGAAACCCATAGGATAGTTAGCTGGGTAGAGCACCATGGCTCACTAGGCTACTGCAGCTTTCTCTGACCAGCACTGCCATGTGCACAGCCCTCACTGGGTCCTGACACTGCAGCCTGAGAGAGGCAGGAAGCAGGGTGAGAAACTGGAGACCTGTGTTCATTTCTTGGCTGTGCCAAGGATTTCCTGTCACCTTGAATATTTCCCTTCCTTATCTTCTTTTACTATTTCCATCTGTAAAATAGGGATGAACATGTTTCAACTCCTCATAAAATAATTATGAAGATAATAATGCCAGTAATAGAATTTATGGAGTGGAACAGAAGTTCCTGTTTCTACAGAGGGCAAAGCTTATTCCAGTTTCTTTTTATAGTATTCTTTACTTTTATAGAGGTGCTTCTGGTTTCCTAATTAAATAGTTTCATAAAGAGAGCCTTTGCTGCTGCCAGGACATTGGAACCCAACAGTAGAGCACAGGCAGCTCATGGGTAACATCTGTTGGTCACAGATCTCTTGGAGTTCAGCTTCAGGCAAAACATGCATGTAGCCATTTAAAAGAAGACCATGCTATGTAAACAAAAAGTTGCATTTTGGCATCATTGAATATTCAGATGTTTTCTCTGTCCTGGGCTTGATCCTGTTCCGATTGGAGGTCATGGGAACTTTGCTACTAATTTCACAGGGAGCTGGGCTGGGGTGAGTCAGCTAGCAGTGATATTTGAAAAGAAGCAGTCAGACAATCACTTTCAGAGCACTAGGGAAGGCAAGCATGCTTTGCACCTTTCTGTCTGAAAACACAAGACTCCAGCTATTCCACACAGCCTGGGGCAAGACTGCAGAAATTGGTTTGTCTCCCATGTTGGGATTCACTGAGCCATTCTGCAGGAAAGCTTCATTCCCCTAAGGGTGCTTTTGTCTTCCTCTGCACTCCTTCCCAAAGGATCACTGGAAACCTGCCTCAGGGCCACTGTCTGTGCTGGAGTCCTTGATTTATCCCCCCATGATCACCACTTTTCTTCAGAACCAATCCTGCTTGCAGCAGCACTGCTTCCAGTACGTAGTGCCTTGCAGCCCTACTGCAATGCTGCTACTGCTGCTGCATCCTTGAACTACAGAGCTGCTAAGAGGCAGTGGAATTGCTGAGGCAACTTGCTGAGAAGTAGGGAGGAAGGTGCTCTGCACCTTAAACTTGACACTTGCCTGATTGCTCATGAACCCAGTATTAGACTGTTTCCAAGAAGCTTCCCAGAACATCCAGGACAAGACCCCTGTAGGCCAGTCTTGGTGAGATGCTCTCTACTTAGGAGGTCCTTGCGCTGCCCTGCCCCAAGTGGGATGCCCTGTGCTACAGTTGTGAGCAAGGCTGACAACTGTGTTTGACTTCCTCAGGAGGAGCTCATGCAGAAAAGGGTGCTGACTCCCACCTTTTTCTTCACCACTGTCCAGAGCAGGTTGGCACTCAGGTTGCCACATTGCATGCAGTGAAAGGAACTATGCTCAGTGAGCTAGGCAGAGATGGCAGAGCTAAAGCTGGGTTGCTATATTTAGCACTTAACCAAAGTGAGACACGGTTTGTATGAGCAAAGATGGATCTTCCTCACTGCTCAGGACAGATTTAGAATATGAACAGCAGCATTATCTCATGTTACTATGTCTTCATTACTTCAACAGTGGCCTGTTTCAACTGGCTGTAAGACAGCACTTCATGACACATTAGGCATAATTAAAATTAACTTTCAGCTGCCAAAACAAATAACCAGACTAAATGCATTTTCTTTTCCTTTATTTTGAGTTGTCTTTGTTCCTTTGCTGAGTGGTCATGTGGTCCTTCAGAACTGTTTTCCCAAGCCTTCTCAAGTTTGGAGTAACCTGAAGTAAAGAGCTGGTGATCACTTCTGCAGTGGGTATCTGGGTTTGTCTCCATCCACAGTAAGACCATATGCAAAATGAGGTGGGAGTTGCTGTTTGGGGAAAGCTGTAAGTCACAGTGTGAAAACAAAGGCTGATTTACAGTTTTTCTATAACTCACCATGGAGTGACATTGTTTTGACAGGTGAGAGGCAGTATAGCTCACTGTACTAAGGGAGAAAATTCTGAGTAGCCAGAATCTCCCTTTGTAATGTGTGTGAAAAGGAAAGTAGGCCAGAGAAAGAAACGGTTCCCTCCTAGTACAGTCATGCCTGCTCAACAAAACTGAGATCATATCTACAAAATACCAGTTTTTCAAAAGCTACAAGAATTAGGAGATTGCCTGAGTGTCACTACCTCATTTACTGAATCTGTGGAAAGCTCTCCGGAAACTTAATCCATATGCCTGCTCACTTTTGACTATTATGCAAAGAGTAATTACATTATCAACCAACCAGTAAACCAGGCAAAACCCCATGGTGAATGCTACTGTTCCACTGATCTGTTTAATGGATGAGTGATCATTTCTTTTGCATCTGGCTTGTAAAGGAGAGAAGGCAAAACAGAATAACAGCAATAAAACCATTAAAAAAGGGGATGAGGATGTTTGCATTGTTCTGTGAGGCAACAGACTAAGACCCACTTTTGACCAAGTTTGCCCTGATAAATATGTGTGACTAAATTTAGTGCTGCAGGGATCTACATGTCCTGAATGCTGTACAGTCCTGTGACCGACTCCACGGATCTACCTCTCAGCAGGGCTTGCTAATTTGGGTGCAGCACTGCACTTGCGTGGCTGGCACATCTCCTGCTCTGGCCCTAGAGCAGCCTCTCCAAGTTTAGGCCAACTCTACGGTGATTTGTAAATGTACCCAAGGTCTGAACCAGTCTGACATTTTTCATGCAGGGAGGAGGAGAGGCAAAAGACTAATGTGGTCTGCAATTTGAAGGATGTGCACCTTACATCTCTCTCCTTTTCTGTGTACAAGATTCTTGCTGTAAAACTGCAATAAAAAACTTGCTGGATAAAATAAAGGAGTCCTACAACATCAGTAAGCTTTCAGTCAGGCCAAAAGAGCAAGGTTATGTCATTGCCTGCCTGCTCCAAATCTCCTGTGTCCACAGTGGCAGGCTGTCAAATCTAGTAGTTAACATAAAATAACTTTCTAGCATAAAATGGGAAAAAGCAGCAGCAACAAGTGGAAATGATAAAACAGACAGAAAAAAAAAGAAAAAAAAAAAAAAAAAAAAAAGAAGAAGCCAATGTGTTCTTAAGTTTTTGAAATACACAGGTAGTTAAATATCAAATAGCTGCAACTGAAAATATCAGGGCTCAGCTCATGCCATGTATGTCTGGCATTACCCTCCTGTGGTGTTTCACCAGTGTCATCATCCAGCCCAGAGAACCTGAAATGTCCCTCTTTTCCAGACCTGGCAGGGCAAATGTGTCTCCTAACTACTGGATCATTTTGCAAACTCTGGCCACCTAAGTAGCTGTGGGTAACAGAGCTGCTCAGATTAACACCAACAGGCTGAGAGATAAAGCCTCTGCCAAGTTCCTTCTTGGATTGACTACCCCAAATTTTTATTGCTCAAATCTGTTGTTGCCCCAGTGCAGAAAGTCTGCCCAGAACAGGCATGCAACTGAGCAAAGCTTCCATTGCCTGTCACTCCTAGGGTGCCAAGCCTTGCTATCAAAGTCATGCAAATGATTCGTTGGTCAGGTCAAAGAATGCCAGAATTTGGTCTGAATCACTTGTAACTTCAGCACAAAGAAGCCTGAGGGTATTTGCAATGTTTCTTCTCTGGCCTGCTCATTTCTGAGGCAGAGTACTCGGTGAATTCACAAGTTTTAATGCAGCGTCAGAAGAAACATAAAAGTAATGCTGTTATACTACTCCAAGTGCTGAGTGAAGAGTCATAGCAGAAAAACAAACCTCACTGAACTGTTAGATGTCTCATGTCTGGTGACTCAGAAACTCTTTGTTTCCTGCTACACTGTTACCAATTTAGCAGGCTGCAAAACGAGAAAATGGAGCTGTGGATGACAAAGAAGAGATAATTTGTGAAAAATGCCCACAGCTTGTGGGGTAGATGAAAGACAAGATACAGCAATTACAAAATACCAGGAGACACACAATGTGGGCAAAGGGTGTGTCCAGGTTCTTCAAGCATTTGAGCAATTAAAATCCAAGTTACCATTCTTTCCAATTGTTCTCAGTGAGCAGAAGCAGGTGCTTTCTCCAAAGACCACTAGTAGATACGTCAGATACACATTGCATCCAGCACCAAATGAGAGGCAGACATCTAGGCTCTAGTTATCCTCTGCTCAGATCTGTTGTGAATTCCACAGGGAAAAAGTGATTTCTGCTAAGAAAGTGTAGAAAACAGTACTATCAGGGGAATATTACAGCACAGAACAAGAGCATAAGTTCAGAGGTTATTGTAAGGCTCAGGTTCAAGATTGCTCACCTTTGCTTTTCTCATGTGAACCAGATTTACCAGTGAAATGAATTTCATGTGTACGTTATCCAAGTAAGTAAGGCTTCATCACCTACCACAGAACCCAAAGATAAAGAGTTAAATACAGCTTTGGGCCATGTGTGAACCATCAAAAGTAAGTGAATTTGCATTATTATTACACTAGATATAGTCTGCTGAACTAAAACAATTGACTTCTATAAGATATGTCAATGCTCCTGTGAATTAAGATGTTCTGTATTTCAACTCCAAATGTTGGTCAGCAGAGCAATGCTGGGTAACAGGCCTACAGAATAAGCTGTGATTGTTTTCTGTCATTCTGCTGTTTCAAACTGACTGCCTTAAAAAAGAGAATTGGGAGATGCAAGGTAGAATGGGAGCTTAGATTCTATTGGCACAATTTGAAAAGTATCTAAACAGTTCAATAGCAACTTAACAAAGATCCATGCTTGGGAAGATACCTCCTTGGGGTTCTTAACAGCATAGCATCTACATTCTGCTGTATTTCAGGAAGGAATTTTGAACAAGCTCAGGGGGAAAACAATTCAGAGAAAAGCCATGAGAAGTATTATGGGCAATGAAAACCAGATCATAGCAAAAAACCTCTGAGCACACTATCTATTTATTTTATAAAAGAACTGATTGACGAGTAAAAGAGTTACAGTCTGGTTGTACCAGCACTGAGAACACAGCATGAATGAACTTTTCAGTATAGTGGACAAAAGTATAACAAGATGCATTGACTGAAAGGCAGACAGTTCAAACTAGGAATATGGGAATCATTTTTAACAGTGAAAGTAATTGAAACAATTTACCAAGGACTTCAGTGAATTTTTCATCAATAGGAGTACATACAGAATGACTGGAAATTTTTCTAGAAGACACCTAGTTGGAATAGAATTTAATTCACTGAAGTTCAGTGGCATGTCATGTACAGGAGGTCAGACTAGATTATCACAAATGAGCCTTTAGAGCTTTAAAGTCTAAGAATTCATGGAAGATTGAAAAGTTATTAACAAATTTTCTTCTGGTAGAATGTGCTAACAAAGATCAATCTCTCTATCTATCAATGGATTTTCCATACTTTCCATCCTTGTCTTAAGTCTTACCCAAATAAATTAGATTAGTGTAGTGAGATCAATAGTGATTTCATAGCATCTTCTCTTTTTCAGCCTACCTCAGTTATTGAAAGAACTATCTAGTGTAAATATATGCAATCTTTTATTCCATTTAAAAAACAACCCATCCAATTGTATCTCATTAAAGCATCTTAAAATGAAAGTTTTCATGAACATAGTAAAACTGCTAACTAAGAAATGCCAAAACTTGAAAACTTCTTTAAAATGTGGCTCTGAACATTCTGTCGAGAACTAAGTATTTTTACAAACTAATTTTGTATATAGTTTCTAATTTCACATTTTTCTGAGTTGGTCAAGTGCAAAAGTTCTGGTTGGACCATGTGGAAAATATTCATCACATGCTTTAATAGCTCTTCTGATTTTCTTTCATCTTTCAAATACCCCAAACTTGTCATGTGCTGAAACCAAGTCTGGAAAATGTCAGTCCCAGAAAACACACTTGTCAAATTAATAGCAACTGGGAAAAAAAAAAAAGAAAAAAAAAAAAAAAAGAGTGGTCATATTAAAAACTGAACTCAGTGATAATTATAATGGAATTTTGGTGCCTATTATCAGTTTGCCTGACCTAAGATGCAGACATTAAGAAACCTGACAGCAGGAGTTGCTTGGGAGTTGTGCTGAAGCAGCCTGTCTCTTGATGCCTGGGCTGTCTTTTCTCCCTGTCTGACTTCATTCACATGCCTCATCATGCCAATTTACTGCAGTCGTTTTCCCTCCCTCCTCAGTAGAGTCAGATGTTGCAACCTATTTATGGTGAGGATATTCCCTTACTGGGTGAACTTTCTGTTACCTGGCAGGAGAAATTCCGTGGGAATGAATGCAGCCACAGTATCTGTGAAACAGCTAAGGGATTAGAAATGTCTTTTCAAGTCATTGAAGGTTTCTGATAAAGAGCATAGCAGCACTCTGCTGGAAGCATGGAAGAGTACTGATCCCATAAAAGACTATGGGAGATTCTTTGCAAGTAGAAACTGAATATCCATGTTAGATACTGGCTATTATTGCCCAAGTCCCAGTGAAAAGTGATGTATGCGAAGGGTGCAAATTTCACAGGCTTTATGCAAGTAACTCACACTGCTGCAGTGTTATATGTTACCCAGCATGACAGTGTTTAGAGAATTCAGACTGGGAATATCCATGGTACAGTGAGATCTACATGGTGCAAGAGAAACTCATTCCCGCTTCTGACACATCTCTTCTTTCACGTCTACGGTCTTAAGATTTTGTGTCTATTGAAAGACCCTCAGGTAGAACCTGTGGTAGAAATGGATGGAGCCAGGCACACCCTTGTCTCACCACCACTTGAAAGAAGCCACTTGATGGCTTTCCAAGGTCTCCTCATCACAGAAAAGGCCACAGCTTCCTTGCTCTACCATAGTCTTACTCTTGGAGATACATCCAGTGACAGGACACTGAGGTTCTGCTTCCTGTTACATTCACCTAGGGTGAGCCTAGTTTATTATCTGAAGGGCATTTCATTGAAAAACAAACAACAAAACAAAAAGCCCTGTCGTAAGTGAAATATTGGGGAAAGAGTGAAATAGTGGGGGCTTAAAAGAATGTCTTCTTTCCATGGTGAGTGGAAGCCAAAACAGCTATGAATCTCATTTCAGCATTTAGCAGGAAAGCTGTCAGCTTGGTTATGGTAAAGATGGTAATATTATGTTGTTTAATCTTATCTGGATATGTCCCCTCCAGTGGTTTCCTGCTGGTAAACCACAGAGAAGAGAGGCAGTTGTAAGTATACTAAAGGAAGTGAGATTAAATATAGTATGCTTCTTTGGTTAATAGGGGATTCATGTGAAGGATATTGCTAATTAAAACCAATAGTATTTTCCTCCATCTGGGCTTTCAAAACCAGTTTCAGAGGATACAGAGGATGTTTTGTTTCACTGAATTGCTCATAGTTTAGGGAAGCCACTGGGATGAAATATTAGCATTGTGGTAAACTGTGCTTGTGCTTGAACAGCAGCATGTGAATTAGGTGCTTTACAGATTGTGAATACATGGTTTTACCCACATAATGTCCAAATGAAAAGGCAGCTTGGGGTTAGAAGAGCAAAATCCACCCTCAGCCTACTCTGAGGTACAAGAAACTGCCAAACAGTTGTGGTTGCTGGAATAAGAGCTCTTGTCCCCAGGCTATGCCTATGTGGCTCCAGGGCTCCTGGATCTACAAAAGCATGAAGTCTGGGGATTTGCCTGTAGTACTGACCTTCACACCAGCCTGTGGATGGCATGGTGATTCACAGGGAGAGTGTGAAGCTGGTGGCTGCCTCCCTGCTACTACTCACAGCTTTCCTTTGGTGTGACTAGAGAGAGTTGAAGTTGCTCCAAAAACCTAGCCAGAATTCTTTTGTAGAGCACCTCACCTCATTAACTGCATCAAGAAATACTGAGCAACGTCAGCAAAAAGATTTGTGAATGAGATGACATCTTTATGCATTGGTGAGATCTTGTGCTCAGCACTTACTTCAGCTGGATCCTAGGCTTGTGCCCAAGGCTGAGAAAACAAACCTAAACTTTCTTCAGCTTGCCCATTCTTGAGTGCCTTGTGTCAGCAAAACGTGCCTTATCATGTGGCTACTGGATGATTTCTCCACCTCCTGCACCACTTCCAAGGATCCCACTCTGACCCACTTACCCAACAACAAATGGAAAAGTCCACTTTTGTAGTTAGAGTTGTCTTTATGTCACTGGAAACAAACAGTCTGTAGGAGATGTTGAAAGAGTTCCTGTGTATTGACATTATCTGAAGACTGGCTGCAAATGTGTCTGGGTACTTTGAAATTATATATGAACAGGAGAAGTGAAGAAAAGATACTGCAGGCAAAAGTTGGCACAACTCTTAATCAGAGCTGTCCAAGGTGTGGCCAGTGAAGACTTCTGTCGGGTTTCTGCTTGTGTGCTATCTGGCCCAAGCTGATCTGTTATAATGTCTTCTAGGTCCATATCACCAAAGGCTGGACTGTCCTGCTGTAAGTAACTTACCTGAAGTCTGTGACAAGTAAGGGTCCTTCACTAGACTATTCAAGTAAAATATATGCATCCTGGAAGAATTAGAAAGTGAATGGAAAACCAGTCTCCTTCATTCTCCCCACTCTTCTCAGTTTATTAATTTTTAGTTTAGGCAGGAGATTCCTCTTACCCCATTTGCTCTTGTGCTCTTGAGGCTTGAACAGCCCTTTATTATTGCAAGAAGCTCCTGTTTACCTCTTTTCACCTGTGTTCTGGTTTCTGGCCCTTGTTCTTCTCTTGTTGACTCCCCGAGGGTACACAGATGGTAGCCTGGAAGCCAAAAGCAATGATACTGGAGGAGTGAGAGAGTGAGAGGGAAAAAAAAGTGAGAGAGGAAAAAAAAGGTAAGAAAGAAAAAAAAGCAGTGATCACAGCAAGCCTCCAGACTCTCTTAACAGCAAAACCCTAATACATATCAGTGTGCTGGATATTGTCAAGATGCATGTAATGTTTAATTCAGGGAATGCAACATAAACAACATTTAGCTTGTTGGCTGTCAATGTTTAGACCTGTTCAGTAAGGTATCGCAGTTCTGTCATGAAGTACATTCTGTCAGCTGAGAAGTATTTTTTTATTCACAGGCAGTGCCACAGTTTAGGCTGTTCTTTAATGGTGGACATCAGCCTCAGAGGCACCGCACAGCTTAGGCAGAACATCTGATCATTTCTCGTGTCCAAATGAAGCCGTCTTACACAGGCCGTGGGCACAGCATGCAGAGGGGTGAAGTCACCCTATGTGCAGGGAGGAGTTCATCTCACCACTGCAGTCTGGTAGGGATTGACTAGTAGTTTTTTTTGGAGGGTAAAGAACTGCTGTACTGCACAGGTAACTAGAGACAGGTTTTTTTAAGCATAGTGTTCTTTTTAGTATGTGAAACACCGAAATATTCTTGGAGAAAGCTGATTTGCACTCGAAGTGCTTGATAAAACGAGCCTTTGACAGAAAACCCAGTAAGTAAACGCAAATGTTGTTCTTAGTTTACAAAACATTACAGCTCCTTTACCTATTAGTATGGTAAACTGCCAGCTTCCTAAACTTGCACACGAAACGTCGCCAAGCTTCTAAAAGCACAGTTTAACTTGGCTGACGATACCGGCAGCGGCAAATCAGCCGCAGCAGAGGCAGGTGAGTCACTAGACCAGCGAGTTCGGCGGCGCGGAGCGACAGCGCAGCCCCTGCGCAGCGTCTGGCGCCGGCACCGGCACCGGCGCAATGGCCAGAGGACACCTAGCGGCGGGAGCGGCGGGGGCCCTGCGCCGGGACGGGCGCTGCACCGAGGCCGCTGCCTCCCCTCCGCCGCCCCTCCTCCGCCGCCCGGGAGCGACGCCGTGCCGTGCCGTGCCTTGCCGTGCCGTGCCGTGCCGTGCCGCGTGGTGCCCAGCACAGCTGGGAGAGCTCAGCAGTGAGGTCTGGAGGGGTTTGCGGGAAACAGGCGGCTGGTAGAGTGCTTCTGGGGCGTCCAGCCTCGAAAGGACGCTGCCGAAGGCAGCGTGCGATCAAGGGCGTTTTGCATAGCTCGCTGTGGTCGCACGCTTGTCAGGTGAGGGATGGGAATGACAGGGTGCAGAGAGGCCCCTCCAAACCTGAGCGGAAACACGAAAATACATAGCACGATGTAGAAGGAGTGAGGGTTAGCTGCGAAGATCGAAAAAGAGAAGAGAAATCGGGAAGGACTGGGGAGGACTCTTGCTAAAGAAGATCCTGAGGCAGTCTGGAGAACATGTTCTGATCACGCAGTTTTCTTTCAGAGCAAAAGATGCACCGTACACGAGTGACAGCAAGGAGAGGAAATTCAGCAATTGTTGCAAAGAGTCTGAACTCCAGAAAGGCAGCTTGTCCTCGGAGTGAAAGAGACTCGTTGAAATAAGCAGCCAGACCACTCCAGTAATGAGAACTTGGCCAGCACAGAAATCAGAGACAAGTACTGCCTGCCATATTCATTGCACACTTACACCTCTCCTGATTCCCCGTCTTCCCATTGACATTTTCTGGGCTAGTTTTTAAAGGAATGAACCTTCCAGGAAGGGTACTGTCTATAACGTGATTAAAGTGGAAAAATACACTGTTCTTTTACTTGAAGTGTTTTGGTTGGATGGTTTTTTGGGTTTTGTGTTTTTTTTTTTTTTTAATGTTGTAATTTACTTTTTTATTAATTTTGCTTTTGTTTGTCTGCTTTGTTTTTGGTTTTGTTTGTTTGTTTTTGTTTTCTGAGGCTCTTTGTCAAGACAATAATAATATTATTCCTGTGGTTGTGCTTCAGTACAGAGAGAGTCTGCTGCCTAACTGGACTAGTGATTTTGGGTAAAGATGATAACATTCAGAAATACCATTTTAACCAAAGCAATAGCACTTGAGAAGGCACTCAGACACTAACTAATGAATGTAATGTTTGGCAGTACTTTTAAGAGTAAAAGCTGACACCTTCAAGTTTGTTTTAATAAGCCTGCATGAACCTATACTTAAAAATGATTGTGGACTGTATTTCTCGATTTAAAGTGTATTTAAATGAACTGTTAAAACACAATAACCTAAAATTTGGCCTGGGTCTTTTGGATCTTTGGCATACACATGGCAGTTCCTCTCCACTAAAGCCTTCTGCTCTGTTTCCAGCCAAGGGTAAGCAGTGAGGAGAAGTTTACAAGGCAGTGAAATACTCATAAATGTCAACATGCAGCCTGCTCACCAGAGCTGAGCAAACTGGTATGACCAGAAAGTTACATACCCATGATAGGTGGGCGCGGGTGGAGGGGAAAGCAAGTGAGAGAGGACTGGAAAAACATAAAAGAATCCTGGGTTATTTCTGTAGGGTTCTGTAGGAGTAGACTTTATTCCAATGATGTTGCAGGCTTCATAATTTAGGGTAGCAGATGGAAGCAGCCACATCAGTCCTGATAACATCTAGATTTTGCAACCTCTATGTAGAAGTGGGTCCTACAATTGCAGATATGGCCCCTTGCAGAACTGGCCCGCAGAGTAGGAATAGGGAAATTCAAATTTCAAAACCACATTTTGGTTTGCTTACCAGAACGTGTGGAGGAGGTGGAGGAAATGTGGCTTATTTGGCAGGCAAACTAAACACGTTCAGGGCTGTACAACACATAGGGAAAGCACTGCTGCTCCTGACCATGTGCAATTTAAGAGCTGTGCACAGGAAGCAAAGCACACAGGGCGATTCCGACGACTCCGCTGCCATGTGTTTCTTGCTTATACCCTCCAGTTTACAGCTAGAGGTAAGAAAAGGCGCTGCGGGATGCGAACAAAGCTAAGGCTTGGCGGGGGTCCTCTCCACTGCAAGCCCGGAGGGTCTCAGAGGGGCTTTCGCTGAGGCGATCGATGCAGAGACCTGTAAGGTGGCACAGAGGCCCGGGCACCCCGCTGCTCACCGCCCCCGGGGCTCCCGAGGGAAGGAGCTGAGGGGGCGCAAGGGGCCGAGTTGCCAGGCGGTTTGCAGCAACGGCCGTGCGGCAGGAGTGGCCGGGTGGGGGGCCCGGGGATGAGGGGCCGAGCCGGGCCGGGCCGGGCCAGACCGGGCGGCGTTGTCCAGGGTCTTGAAAGCGGAGACGAGGGCCCGTGAGGGGCAGGGGCCGTGCCGCCGTTCTGCGCTCACACTGCTCTGCCTCGGCGCTCCGCTGGGGCTTGGCTGGGCATGGCAGCGTCTGGGGTCCACGACCCGGCTGCCGTAATGGGGCGGCAGCCCGCTCTCACCGGCTTGTTGCCGGGCAGGACCCTTCGCAGGGCCCCGTGCTCTCCCTTCCCTCCGTCCCTCCACCCGACCTGTTGCTCGCTTACGTTCACAGGCTCTCAGCCTGGCCCCGGGGCGCCCCGGGGATCGCCTCCCGCGACCCCCGCCACGGTGGGTGAAGGGGACTGGGGAGGAAGGTGGCAGGCACGCCGCGAGGCGGGGCCTGGTGTTTTGGTTGCGCGACAGCGCGAGTGGCCAATGCGGAGTTCGCGTCCCCCCAGGGCCGAGCCGGCGAAGCGGCTCGGGGGAGGCGGGGCCGGCAGGAGGGGTGGGGCTTGCGGGAGTGAGAGGGAAGGCGAGAGCGCGTGTGAGTGTGTGTGTGCGCGCGCTGGGGCTGCTCCCGCCCCTCTCGCTGCCTCTCCTCCCTGTCCGGCGGCTGAGGCGCATTCGACACCCAGCGCCGGGCAGAGCGCGAGGGACCGGGAGAGCGCGAGAAAGGAGGCGGCGGGGGGGACGAGAGGAGGAGCGTGAGGGAGCGGTGCGCGCGCGCCAGCCCCCAAAGGACGCTCCCCGGTTCCGTTAACGGCTCCGGCGCCCCACGAGCGGCGTGTCCCGCGGGAGGGAGAAGGAACGCGCGCCTCTGGAGGGGAGCAGGGGCGGGGGGGGAGCGGAGCCGAGCCTGTGTGCGCCGGAGGGGGGGGGCATGGGGGTCCCGCAGCGGGAGCAGCCGGAGAGCGGGCAGCAGCGGCAGCGGCAGCACCAGGTAAGGAGTGGCGCCGCCACCGCGTCCGTGCCCCGCGGCGGGTTAGGAGGACGTGGGGACACGATGGGCGGGCGGGGTGCCCAGGGGAGCGCGGGCGTTACGAGTACTTTCCCTGATGGGGAGGGCTCGGGAGCAGTTTGGAGAGAGAGTGTCGTAAGGAGAGACCCATCTCCTCTCCCTTCAGGTGTCATTGGGAGGGAGACTTGGCTTCTCCGGGCTCCGCGGGAGGTCGGAGGGCTGGGGCGGGGGGGAAACGGCGAGGAGCCGCCTGGATCCCCCCTTTCCCCACCAGTACCTTGTCCTCGCCTCAGCCGCGGCACCGTCCCCACCGCGCCGGAGCCGGATGGCTCGCTCCCGCACGTCGCCTTTATAAATAGCGTTGAGATCTGCCACATAAAGAATACCCGCGGTGGCTGTGGGGGCGGCGGGGAGCCGGGGGGTAAATCAGGTCGGCAGTCACCTGCAGGGCGGTTCTGCCACCGGCGGTAGCAGCTCTGCGCCCAGTCGCGTTGCTTCCGTCTCTGAATCCCACTTAGAGAATAATGGCAATTGCGGACTAAGTTTGCCTAGATTGGCCATCTCTGGGGTATAGCCGCTTTTCGGAGTGGAGACGTGCAGTGGGGACCGCCGAGCGTTTGGGGTAGCAGAGGGAAAGATTCTTTAGCCTGTGCAGTTTTCTGAAGTGATTTTACTGCTTTTTATTTAGTTACTCTGTACGAGAAGCAGCCTAATCCTTTTGCATTCTTTGTTATCTTGTAATACTCATACGTGTTCAGTGGTCCATTCTCCCAACGTGTTTGATTCGTTAAATGATAGTCAGATCAGGTTTGCTTTGCTTTAGGTTTTTATTTTCCTGGCTCTATACCTCTTCTGTGGTGGTCCACAGCGTTTTGCTGAGGTGGTGTGTGGATGGATGGATGGATGGATGCCCGCGTGAATGTGGAAGTAACGATAGGCAGTCTTGACAAAGACAACTCTCAAGTTGACAAATTTCAGATATGGCTATTGACGTTCATGAAGTAGGTCAATAAACTAGTTTAGTACTTGATGCTAGATTATTGTAACACATTAGTAGTTTGAAGATTTGCTTTCAGCCTCGATTTTCTAAGGGAATTGAGGGGTTTTTTTTATTATACAAAGTTGAGGAGAATTTCACGCGTAAATTCTCCTGAGCTCTTTTGTGCGCCATTTTCACTTCTAAAAGTTAACACTAGATGGCTTTCTTATATCAGATATCCAAGAGAAGGAAAGCATGTCATCTGTCTGTGCAGCTTACTATTTCTGTATTTGTCCATTTTTTTTTCTCTGCATGAATAGTAAACTACCTTCCTCATCAGTTCTGCACTAATTAGACTAGAGCAGAATTTGAAGTTCAGTTACTAACTGATGTAATTCATTGCTTTGATCAGCTCGTCTTGCTGCTCATAGGCATTATTTTATATACATACTACCAATATCTAAAGGAAGTTTGTTTAGTTGGAAGGTAGCTCTGCAAAATATTTAGGTTGCTTTAAAAGATGTCAGCTGGATAAGGAGGGATGTTTGAAAATGGGAAAACCACAGCAATTCAGTCTTAGTTCTTGCTTAGTTTGGACTTATTTAAAAAGTACCATAGTGCATTAATATTGTTTATTCAGCTATTTCCTCTGAGATTCTGTACCTAACTATCTCAGCCTGAAATGTTTTGGAGTTGGATTCAGAAATGTAGTGTGTCGCAGTCTGCTGGGTATAGGAATGCTTGGGCCTGATGTGTTATTAATCTATTTCTTGTGCTTTTCAAAAACTGTGCCTGTTGTCAGTGGAATGTGTTGTTTGCCCCCCCCATTCGATTCTTCGGTAGTAATTCTGAAATACTTCAATCTTAAATTTGATCTTTGAAATATCTTCTATTATTAATGCAAACATGTTTAAATCATCAAGAGCTCTAATGCATTATGGATATTTAAGCATCACTTAGGCTCCACAACAGATGATTTATAATTTATATAGCATTCATATAAAACTAGATTTCAGAGAGGTCTCTGAATGTATTGTCTTGGTTTTGCATGCCTGGTGGCTTACCTTACCAAGTCATGCAACACTGAGATGCGACAAGAAAGAATACTTAATTGTAAGGATGCCAGACTGTTTCACCAATTGTGTTGGATTGGTTAAAGATCATGTCTTTCATATATGCCAAGGGTATAACGTGAACCTAGAACTAAACAAAACTAATTTTTTTTTTTTTGTAGCTGCTACTTGCTTACTGTGCAAATCAGAGTATTTTTAAAGGTTTCTATTCTATTTTCCCAAAAGAAAGATACTATGGTGGTTTTATTTGTAGACAGCTACTGACATACCATTACTCAAGTATGTTGTGAAATACTATTACAAATGAAGAGAGTCAAATGAGGAACAAAGCAAACCAGTGGTCAAACAGGCAAAACCATCCTTTTCTTTTGCTGTTTGACCTTTGACCTTTACAAGTGAACTGAGTGTGTGTGGGGTTTTCTTGGTTTTTTTTTTTTTTTTTTTTTTTTCTCCCGTTTTATATTTTTAATAGTTGTTAGTTATTTAACCTAA
>JANHGN010009520.1:0-32507 GCA_024605025.1 Megaceryle maxima
GGGGGCAGACGGGCAGCCACGCCCCTGGGAGGAGGAGGAGGAGGAGCAGCAGAAATTAAAGTGTCAACAGAGGAGCCGAATTAAACATCCCGGCTAGGTCAGTTTCCTAAAACATCAGAACTGAATAGGCACCGTAGTCCTCCTGTAGGCCACACCTCTCAATAAAATCTCTAAAAAGTGCCCCCTAAAACCATCTCAAATAAATAAAAAATAATAAAAACCCCAGTACATCCCATACACCAAAACCCAGAAACTCTCCAGGTGCAACACAACCATGAAAAGCGCTTCTAAAACTGCCCAGCTTTTCCTTCTGCCTCAGCTGCTGCCAGCAACTTCAGGCTGAGCTGGACCGCAGCCCCTCGGGCAGCCTGGTGAAGGCGGCTGCTCTTCCCAAGCTCACACTCCAACACCGACAGGAACCTTCCCCACTAAAATAGAGCATGTCTCCAGCATTTATTTAGTGACCACATAACGACCAAAGACAGCAGAGAACTTTCTGTATTTTATTTTTACCATTTTACTTATGATAGTACAACAAAATAAGTTAACTAAAAATCTTGCCCCCAATTTCCATGGTGCCAAGTACTCCACCCCAAACCATGAGTGACCATTAAAAGTCACCAAAAAAAAGTTCCTCCAGGTTTACAGCGACATCACCATCAGGACTTGGCCACAGAGGACACACCACTACAAGCAGCGTATTTTATGCAGCATTCCGGAGCAAACTGTCCCATGGCTCCAGACTCTGCCACTCCTGGAACATCAGGTTTGGTTCATCTCACACCAGCCTACAGAAGCTGGGGGAGAAAACAGGGCAAGGAAGTGTGTAATTCAATTTCCATTTTAATAAAAGACAAACTCTGTGGCAAGACATTTTGCCCAGATGGCACATCTGAAATGTGTAAACACAGCCAGAGCAACACAGCAACTGGAGGAAGATGATGGGTTAATGCAACTAAGGCAAAAGAGAGTAACTTCTGTTTTCACATGACCAGGGCATATGGCTGTAGTGACAAAATGATTCAGTAGGTATCACGGTAACACCCAGACTACAGAATCAGCAAGAATACACCTTAAGCTTGACTGACATCTATGTTTACAATTTCTGAAGAATATTTAAAATGTCTTTTTCCTTCCCCTTCCTCCCACAATTGTAGTCTGCTGCACTTTTCTAAAGCACAGAAGTTTGTTGTCAGTGAACTTTAAGGCTATTACGAAAACATGAAGTGTAGGACTCCTCTTTCAAAACTAAGTAAAAAAGTCAATCCACTCTAGAAGTTCTTGGAAAACTCTACATAAAACCATCAATTTTCCAAAAGAAATCAACTCCTTTTTATATTTGGAAGACAAAAAAATTCATACTGCAGAAATTTGTCTTCATACACATACTTCTGTCCTAGAAACCAAACACTGATACTTGGGAGTTACCACTGTAAGGTAACTTCAGCTCAGGACACCCACACTTTGCTGAATCCAGATGTGCTGGTGGTTCCTAATCACTCTTTTTGCTTCAAAGTACTAGATTATCAAAAAATCTACTATGGAACATTGTAAAATTAATCCACCTGGCTCTTAGAGAGGCTGTACTCACACAAGCACATCTCAAGAAGCAGCAGTTTCTGGGAAAAAGTGCTGGGAAGACAATGTCTGCCTATAGCCTTAGGTTCTCACCCTAGAGAAAAATACAAAGGAGCCACAGAAACAGACAGTCCTTGCATAACCACAACTCCCAGTTCTCTTCACAAGCACAGAGGATACTTCACTCATTATACACACACTTGTGGAAGTTGAATGCATTAGATGACTTAGATTTGAGAGGGTGAGGATCCTTTCCATCACAGGAAAGTGGATAATTTTCAGTCCCCTGAATTAGGCAACAGTATTGCTGGTGGTTTAAAAGTCAGCTGAATCTAGTTCAGAAGCAGCACCAAGCTAGGCAGGGCTTCACAAAAATGGCCTCCTAACCTTCTTCCTCCTAACTTTAAAGTGCTGGGAAAATGCAGCATGACCAGACTGACCAGTAGCCTAGGAAATAATATCCACAGTCCTACCAAACATAACCACTTCCTAACATGACAGACAAGCTTTCTAGGAGTTTAGACCTTAAAATCCTCCACAAATGCTGAGAGTTACATATGGAAAAAACACAACCTTGAAAAAACTGGTTAACAGCAAAAAATATGGCAACTCCAATCTTGGTATGGTCAAAAGGCATTTTTAGAATAAAAGTGACACCTTCTAATACAAGGCTATCACTTCAATTGTCAAATGGCATTTTTCACTAAAAAAATGCTCCTCCAATTACAAGCAAAGATAATATTTTAATAATACTACTACTTTAGGTGTTATTTAAGGTTTATAACTTATTAGGAGTTAACACCTTTAAAAACACATTTCCTCTTTTTATCTGGAAAGGAGAACCAATCTTAAAACAGTCACATATGGATAAAGGGTGACTACCTAAGGGCCATTTCTAAACATCCTCAGCCTGACTCATTTCAGATGAAAGAGGATTTTTTTTCCACCACAGAAACAGGCTCCTTACCAGTCACTACTTCACTATCCGCTATGAATATGACTGACCTACCAACCAGAAACATCAGTGAAAAAACAACTCCCACTGTAGCTACAGGCTCTGACCAGCAACTGTGAAGCTGGCTGCACCTGCTGGCAGTTAACATTTCCTGCAAAACCTTACTTTTGCCCTAACAGAGAAGGCTTCAATCTGGCTGTGAGAATCAGTCACAACCCTTAGATGCACAGCATTGCTAAAATAAAGTTGTGCCACTCTGTAGCACGTTCTAAAACCTCAGTTAAAATTAGCTTAACAGACTAGATATAATCATGGCATTTTTCCATTAAATATAGCATCATGTATTCAGTGAAATCAGAAAAAAAAAAGTGTAAAAACTTTCAAAATATATCCTTAGTTATACCTTGCTTGAACTGAACCCTTGGTATATGAGCAGCATGAGTCAACTCATTTCATTTCCCACCCTAACTCAAGACAGAACACAAACAATAAAAATACAAATAATCTATAAAAAACACAGTACATCAGAAATCTATGTAAAAAACATGTATCTGTATCAAGGAGCTCAGTAACAACTTAAAGCACCATTCAAAATTAAGTACCATACATGTTACAGTACATTCCATTTATTATGACAATTTAAGGCTAAAATAGGTATGACTCCCTTATAGTCAAACTTTCTTACATTTATAAATGCATACAAACATTAAGTAGATAAAAATGTGTAGGGGTTTTTTATTGCTCTGAACTGTCTACTAGAATGCTTGACTTTCCCAGATGTCATCTCAGTTTGTCTTTTTCAATCAAGCTGAAGTCCTACAATTGCAACTTATGGCACTTGTACGATTATAGACCTTCTTTGATTTGAGCTGTAAATAAATTCAAAGACATCTCAGACAAAGTTGCCCATCACTGCAAACTTTATAACTTAGTTAACTAAACACTCATCCATGAGATACATAATAATTCACCACAAAGATTATTTCCGTCATTCTTCAGGAAGGATTTTTTTTTCCAAAATAATTGGTCTAACCAAGCGGCAAACAAGACAATCAGCAAGAAATGATTGACTGGTACCAGTCGAACAGACTGGGCTTAAAAAAAAAAAAAAAAAAAAAAAAGCTGAATACGTGCTCCAAAACAAAGAGCAAACTTTTCTTCTTGCTCATAGAGCAATTATGTTTCCTAATTATGCAGGGCAATGCCTCATTCTGCCAGTGCCAAATTCTTTGACTTCAGCTTGTCTATTTCTTGACCAATATTTCCTTCAATGGTATCACACTGGGCAAGAAAAACCTGAGAATAAGAAACAAACAAATATTACTGGAGATGCAATTATAGCAATGGTAGATGCTTCTTATGAACACAAACTGCAATTTCCATCGTGAATATCAAGATGTCAACTCAGCAACCACCTTCCAGTTCAGTTTGGAGAACAGCTTATTCACAGTTCCGTTTACCCAGAATCCAGCAGAAACATGACATTTGGTAAGGCAGTAACACAGCTGCCCATCTTCAGCAGTCCTGCCACTGAAGTACTCTAAATTGATCCAAACTTCATAAACCACAATAAGGATCAGAATGGTTCAGACAAGTCAGTGCTTCAGTTTGGAATATGACTTTTAAACTCCCTTCTAAAACATACTTCCGTAACCAAGGGTGGGAGTGACAAACCTACTCAGTCACATCTAAAGTTTTCATTAAAGCAAGGCCTCTTATGTTCCTCAGGTCTACAGGGCAGTATGAGCTCTCATCTTTATAAGCAGCGTGTCTCAAAAGACAGAAAAGCTACATTCCAAAAACAGCAGTCCACAGAACCTTTAGTTTCCTTAGAACCTGCACATGAGTTTTTACAAGCATAGCAACCCACACACAGCAAGTAAGAGCCAGCAGCCACTGGTCACTTTGCTTGTGCTGTGCATAGCACAGCACACCAGCACTTTAAGCCACTAAGTTCTTTTCGGCCAATTCCAATATACGTGAGTAGACAGTCGTTTCTGAACAGACTGTCCCACTATCTACTCAGGTCTTGCATTCAGTTTCGCTATACCTGCACTAGGCTTTAACAGCCAAATCAGATATTTAATGTTATTTACGTTAAAATGACATTATGAAACTTCCCTCTAGAGCTGCAAACTGTTGTGGCAGGTGAAGATTTCTCAATGACTGTGCTGCTCTGAATCACCTGTCTTCAACCAATCCTTTGAGCCAGCATCAACTCACTTCTGTAAGGACTTGAGGAATTAAAAAGTCAAGGTGGTAACAACTGCAGCTGCTGGCTGCAAGTGTTTTATACCAGTCTCCCTGTTCCGGAAGGTATCTGCTTGCCAGCAACAGAAGGCAGTTAAAAGCTCCCCCTTGCTTTCATGAATACTCTAGGAGTAATAAGCATAACCTGCCATCTCTTTCTTACTCTGGAAAAACAAATTGCCCTTGACTGCGCTGGTCTGAAACCCCTTAGATTCTTCTGCAGTCCTCAAAGGGTTCACAACCTACAGTTAGAGAACACTGTGCCTATAAAAGCACAACAATAACTCTGATCTCTGCTCAACAGAGACTGTTTTATACTTCAACAGCAGTTCTTATACATAGCCCCACTTATTTCTGCAATAACTTTACCCAAAACTGGAGCTCTAGTAGCTTTCCATGAGCTTTATAGCTATACCTCTATCGAGAAGTTTTGCTGCTTTGGTTAGACACATGGAATCAAGAGCATGTTCGGAGACCTATATAACACAACTACACCAGCAACCATCTTCATTTCAATTTGCATCCTCTGAACTTAACCTCTGTACCTGAGTACAAAGTGTTTTGTCCCTAAAGCTATAACAAAAACTGTTTCTACTCTGAAGTACTTTTTGGGCAGGCTTTCCCTAAAAGAGATGGCTATTTAAAAAAAAAATTGAGAAATATTAACAGAAAGTATTTAACAAAGTTACAGTAGAAGACAAAAACCTTTCAACTCCATAAACGAATGCAAGGTACCTTCACAACCAGTTCTCAGGAGTCTAACCTGTGACTGAAGTTAGCATAATATCAATAAAACCAGTAACACGGCAGCATTACCATTCATTTATGGAAGTTTGACTTGAGGGAAGGAGGACAAATTTCAGTATTTATTACAAATCTTTGGTTCATGGTCTCAAAGCAAACAATGCTGAGGAATTTATGAGAATCACACAATGGCAAAGCAATTAAACAATTCAACACCCAGCTGTTCTTCTGTACAGATTTTATTTTAGAGACTTACTGTCCATAGAAAGTTGGTACATTGCAACAGAAGCTAAATTTTCCAAAGAACGACTCTAGCAAGGTCCATCAGGAGTTATAGTTGAGTGCAGCCTTTTGCTCAGACCTCATTCATTACTCCAGCCCACCAAGATACAAGAAAGGAGGAATGATCCTGTTTTTACAAGTTATGAGAATTACTTTACATCATCAGATGTAAGGCCAACCAGTAATGTAAATGATAGACATTACTGGAAAACAGCAGGAACTATGAAAATCTCTATTTTTGTATGCTGGTTTATAAATAAATCATAAGAAATACCAATGTAAGAGCAAATATTGAAAAAATCTAAGCTCTAACAGCTCTCATTTTCACAAACTTGTCCAGCATTAATGGAAAACTAACAAAAGAAAGAAAAACAAACAACTAAAACAACAAAACAAACAAAAAAACCCAACCAAACGAAATCCCCAACAAAACAAAACAAAGAAAAAGAAAAAACCCCACAACTCACCTGAACCTTTTTTACCAACCCCTTCTTTTTCAGCTTGCAATCACTAAAATTCTCTGGTAGATTCTGCAGTAAAATAAACAAACAAGTTGATGTAGCTTCATGTCGAAATTAACATATTAAACTTACAGCAAAAATTGAATGTATCAGAGAAACAGGCATCCTGAAAATGCCATGCCTCATCAGCGAGGATGATTACACAAGAAAGAATTTAATAGAAAAATTCATAAATTCAAAGACAGGGATGCAGTTCCGATTGCAAAGAACTGAGGTATTTACCACATGCCTTTTAGGGAACAAACAGCAACAGACTATATAACACTGCTTTTGTCTGTTGTGGTGTATGTTCTGCTGAGCTTCAACTTCAGGGTTTTTCGAAGACTGTAAGATGTATTAATTTCTTATGAACACGTTAACTCCATCACTTTCCATCATTAGAATGTATCAGCAGTAATTTGGGCATTGCCAGTCTATTGAAGCTGCGCATCTGATCTTCTCTGCAATCTACTCATGGAAGGCAACAGACATGAAGTATTACATGCTGACATCTTTTAATTTAATTCAAACTGCATAATGGTCTGTACTCCTACTACCAAGTAAGTTCATGTATGGAACATCAGCAAATGTTATATGCTTTGTCCTTTTGAAGCTATGTGAAACTGGGGTGTTATTAGGGAACTGTGCTCAGGTTTATGACTTTTTTTTTTTCACACAAGTAGAAACATCTGTACAGATTATTATCCTTATATAAAGTTTCAGTGAATATTCTTAGAAACACTGTGCTCTCACTGTTGAAGATGCATAAAAATCTTGGAGTTTCTTACTGATAACCTTTTATTTTCCACCCTAACTCCTTATCAAAAATAGAGGTTTCCCTATAGCACTCACTGTTTTGTTTCAGATAAAACGCAAGCCCCACTGGGAGGTTTAGATAAATATTTTAGCATTGAGAGTGCCAGAACCATGGAGCAGCCTGCCCAGGGAGGTTGTGGAGTCTCCTTCTCTGGAGACTTTCAAAACCTGCCTGGATGCATTCCTGTGCAACCTGCTCTACGTGAACCTGCTTTGGCAGGGGGGATGAACTAGAGATCTCCAAAGGTCCCTTCTAAGTTCTACCATTCTGTGACTTTACATAAATTTCAGATTTTAAATCCCTCTCACTCCTACACTCAGCTGGAAGAAGGAAGGTACAATGCCGCGTCTTGTCTCCTAGAATACAGAAATTTGAAGTAACTACTACTACACTAACCTCCCAGGGTAATTTTTTTTTTTTTTCATTTAATTTTTTAGTTTGCTGTTGGAAGATGTGTAAGACAAGGAATCTTCTGTTCCTGTAGTTCCAGCTTCCATGTCTGTTGCTCCAGTACCAGTTTTCCCAAACAGTAGCACTATTAAGCTGGATAAAACTCATACAAACTTTTAACACTTCCTTTCAAGATCAGAAAAGGTATTTCCCGTGCAGAGAACTTTTATGTCAGACTGCACCTCCTGAAACAGAACCAGAAACTGAATACACTTTTTTTCAAGGAGAAAAATTATTAGCATTACAGACAAAAGATAGGTCAGTATGTGGATTAAGGGAGAGAACCTTCCAAATGCAAGTTGGTGCAGCATTATCTTGCAAACAGCGACAGAAATGTCTGAAAACTAGATGTTATGGGGTTTAGGTTTTTCCTAATTGATCTCAATTCTCTTATTACACTCTGTGGTTTATCCTAAAATGCATTCCATCACCTAACCATCCTTCCCAAATTCTCTTGTTTTGTGAGAAAGAGGATAAATAGCTTTGAAAATAAGATACCAGGTTAATGCCAGGAATCTGTGATGCACAATGTAAATTCCCCTCCAGGAGCCTGTTTTGCACGAGTGACTGTTCATTTCTACCATGTCGCCTTATTTCCTCAGATTCACAGCACAGGATAGGTTCACAAGCTCTTAGTACTTTTTCAGCAATGGTCTGCCTGAAATGAAAACTCCTTTGTACTAGGTGGCATATGTCCATTTTCCAAAGCACAGCTTTGGAAGATTCTTCCTTTTGGAAGCTACTCTGCTATCTTCTAGTACTGTGTACTGCAATATGCAAGACCCAGCTCACTACAGCATGCTAAACCTGCATGGCTCCTCCCAAAAAGAAGGATACTGTGGAAAGGTTGCATTACATGCATGTGAACACCAGTTTTTGTTCACAAATGAAAAAAAAAGGCATCCTTCAGAGTATTTACAGTTCTCACAGGGAAAAGGAGGTTAAAAAAATATATTATCAAGTTATATGAACTGTTCTAAGGGATCTTAGACATAGGAACCTGTAACCACATGAGAAAACATTCATATTTTTCCCTTACTTTTCAAGAACACAACTGACATTTTAAAATGGTCAAAATATGACAAGAAACATTTAACATAAAGAGTGTGTTTGACGTGTACTATTTTGACTCCATATACATAATAGCCTGAAAGAACAAAGATCAGTTAGGCCTAATTATTAATGCCTGATTCTCACCAGAAAATCTTAGATGCCTTGAAATTTTCAATGATTTGGAATTTTTTAATTTGATTATTAAAAAAATAAATTATGCACCACCTCAGTTACACTGTCCATCTCCCCTTGCTGAATACATATTTCAGGCTCTATTTTCTGAAAGAGATTCTGGCTATGCAAGTATTTCTGCCAATCTGAAATAGCAAATTAACAAACAATTTTCTATCATCAGAATAGACCTCAGTTAACTTTCAATAGCAGACAGGGAACTCCAGCTGCACTTAGCACAGAAAGTCTGTTTCTAAAATAGATAGTGAAGGAAATTTTGAAATCTGAGAAGATATTCAGACCATTTCTACTTTTGACAGCATTTTGCAAAGCTGTTCTTTTTAATTACACCTGTGTTTGCTTGCACACACTCATAGCTGTTTGGTATTTTTAGAACCTTGTAATCTCCTTGGCAGAGGCATGGGGACCGGAAGGCCTAAGTGCAGTGATTTATCAAGCTGCTTAGAAGGTGGTTTGCAATCAAATTAGTAAAGTTTACAGATCTTAACATCAAATTAAATCTCACAGTCTCTCTGTTTTACCTTAGTCAGCTTACGTCTCCTCTCCAGGAATACGTTGTCCAACTATTCAGGGTTTAACAGGTGAAGCTGGCAATAAACCTTAAGTCACAATAACATTTCCATATTTAATTAAGATAAAATTTAATTATAGAAGGAGTAGCTTAAGCCTAGGCAGTGCTTATGCAAAACTCGTCAACTCTATATTTTGGTGCTAGCATTACTTGCAAAGCAGTAGTTTAGATCAGTATACAGCTGTCTACTGCACAGAATATTCTTACTTTCATAGCAGGTCTCCTCTTTGCTTTGCACTTTGTGACAAAACTCTGCTCAAGTCTCACAGCCCTTGCTCTGCATGGTTTTAAACTTTCCAAAATGATCACAGTGCTAACTTCACCCCAACAACTTCTGTAGAAGTCCTGGGCATGGGTTCTTTATCCTCCCCCCATCCACCCAGAAACAAAGCCTGAGACCCTGTTCCCAGTGGCTATCTCTCACTCCCCCAAATTCAGAGTTGCTTAACCGTGTCTTGGAGAGCTTCCACCCTGCAGATACACTGACAAGATGCACTGCAGAGACCTACACGTTACATCCTCAAAGACTCATCCTTTGTATGGACAACACTTAATGCTTTATAAAGAAATCCTTAAAACCAATCACCATTTACAGAGTAATAAATACATGTTTTTGCACTTTCCTGCCTCTAGATCTTCTCTGCTCTTGAGTGTTCTTTTAACTATGAACCTAGCATCCCTCTCCTGAGCACCTTTTCTTCTGAAATGCAGACTCTCTCGTCACTCCTTTCCTCTCTCATAGATGTTCTCCTAACAAAACCACCTCCCTTTGTCACAGAATACCACCTTCCTCTCTGCTCAATTCCCATTTGTTTTGGAAGTGCTTCCAATAATGATTTTTAAGTTTAGTGTCACCATGACATCTATGTTCTCCTCTTTAGTTACTACTTATTTCCCAAGCCACAGACCCCAGTGGGTAACATCTGATGTCTGAATCCACTTTACAGCAGTGTAGTCAGTTAATAAACAAAAATAAGTCACCCTTATTATTGGGACTATCTTATCAGAAACAAGGGGACACTTAAGGGGACATTCTTAAAACAACCAATCTCCTACACTAGCAGTCACTAGTAATAATGGCTAGAAAAATCTCTGGTTCATTATCAATTTGCTTAAAAAACCAAAAATCCTTCTGATACACATGGCACCAATATTAATCAGCTGCAAAAAGTGGTTTTTTGCTGACACTCGATCCATCTAAGAGGAAACTTTTTCGCTAGCTTCTTTTAAAAATTCTGAATTATATATAGTATTTTAGTGTGTAGTTTTTATGGACTACCAGCCCTTCACTTTTTAATTTGTTATTAAATAAATTGGTAATCTGGGTAAGCACACTGACACTGAAGGCTCTTCATCTGAGTGGACATATGAGCAGCTTCTTTAAAAGCAGCTATTAAATGGCACCACTTGCCAATGGGTTTTCTGAATGCAGAAGTGGTAACTAAGCACTCTACGCTTACTGAGGAATGAAAGTATTTTCATGCTCCTTCTGTCTTTGGAAAATATTTCCCCAAATCTCTGATTTTATGTTTATGAATCATTCTAACAGACTGAAGAATTATAGAAAGAAATGCTTATCAAATGTCTATAATTTCAGATAAATTCAAAGGTTTAGTAGTAAGTTCTCATCTTATAATACGTGCCAAAACTTCTCAGAGGCCTGGGAAAAGTCTGTTACAGACAAAATTATGGTTTTTTTCAGAATACTTCTTTCTTTTAATCCTTGAAATGTTAATTTGGCATTGACTTACCAGAAGACAAGTATAGCAGGGACAAGAAGACAGTGGAAAAATCCTTCAACAGTAATTTAAGTAAGTTTTAAGAGGAATTATAACCCCAAAAAATCCTCAAGGAAGGAGGATGGGCCAGTAGAACATGACTGTGAGTCAGTAATGTTATCAATGTCCTCAGTACTGCTACCTGCAATTTGACAGATGATTTTGTTGTGAAATAATGTAAACAAAATCAGCGACTGGCATTTCAGAAGAGAAAGCCCTTTTTTTCAGTTGTTAGAACAATCTGTTCTTGGCAATACTGTCTCTCTAGACTACAAATCTGCCATTTAATAAGAAATTATGAGAACAAAGTAACCTCTCAGACTGCAATATTGGTGATAGACTTCATGTAAATTAGAGCAGACTTACAAGAAGTACAGTGTCATATGACTGTGGATTTAAGTTTTCCTACTGATCTCAGAAAAGCTTTCCTTTTTTTCTTGAAAAAGCCTTACAATGATTTTAAACAAAACAAAACAAACAAACAAAAAACAACACACACACAAAAACCACAAACAAACAAACAAAACCACAAACAAAACAGGCCAGCTGATCAAGTATTTTCAGTGTTCTACTCACTGAGATTTGTAATAAGTAGTGTACTTTGACTTTTACTCCTGGACCCATTGTTTTAACTGCTGAGATAAATGGGATTTCTGGTGATGCATACACACAAATCTTCAGCTGTTGAACAAGACTCAAGTTGCTCTCCTCCTTAAGAAAACTTAAAAGATCTGTGGCTTACAGGGATGCCTGACTGTGTCACAGCATTCAAAAAATTGTTCATAAAAGGGGACTCATAAGATCTGACCATCCTCTCTGCCATGGAATCAGTAGCTATTTAAACAAATTCAGTGTTAAAATGTGTTAAATTACAGCTACTCTACCCAAAAGCATCCCTTTGAGACTTTCCTTTCACACCTCTGGCAGTGACAACACTGTATTTTTTCCCCTCTCTCACCCCAATACTATATGACTAACAACCTACTTCTCAACTTCCTAAATCACTTCAAGTCATAGATGTTGAACACACAGGGTCTAGTAAAAAAGAGTATTAGTTCCAAACTCAGCTCCTCCAATTAACGAGCCTGTCCGCTAACAGTAAGCATGTGATAGCCCTAGAATAGATGGAAAACAATAGGTGGGCTTCCTCACCCTTAGCTCTCTATAACTACCCAAATCTCACATCAAGCTAGATGATGCTGAAACAATGTATGACTGCCAAGATACTTTAAAGAGCTTTCACCACAGTTCTGCCAAAGAAACAAACTGGAAACAAACTTATCTGTCTTGTTTCTACGATGCTACATTGTTGTCTTAGCAGAAAACAGTTCACTCAGTCATGTTTTTTCCCCTTACCTCTTTTTTTAACATGCTGCTGATTGAATCAACAGCACATCTATACGGTCAACAGCATGCAAGAGATTTGTGAGAATTTTGCTTTTTACTTGGCTAACAAAAAGAATACTAAATACTGCATAAACAATTCCGAGATACAGATAAAATACTTTCTGGGAGCTTTATGCTTTTCTGCTTTGCATTTCTATTTACCACTTCTGCCTTCAGTGGAACCCATTATTGTTCACATACATACCTCATTACCATTCTGTGTTGCTACCTTTGCATATTGCACAACTACAGTACAGCTAAGCAATACCTCAGGAAGTTGGTGGCTTGTTCATCCGATCTGCTGTAATATCAGTACACTAAACAGCTACATTTTATGCAAAGATTCCACCAACTACAGGTACCTCATCTGCAAGATTTCACAGAAGTTTCAGTTTTCATTACAAGACCCACAGCTGACTTTGTATATTAAAACAAATAAATACAGACTTTGATATGTGTAATGTAACTTCATTAAAATTTCACTTTTTTTCTTGCTTTAAAAAAAAATGAGGCTTGTCCGCATCATAAACTCTTAGACAACAAAGTAACAACTGATTATTGCAAACACTGTATGATACTAAGGAACTTAGTATCAGAAATTAAAAGGATCAGAAGTAAATTCTAATCCCATCCAACTGAAACAGTCGTCACCTTACTGGGTTTTTTTGTGATAACACACAGCAAATCTGCCACTTCAAACAGGGAATCAGCTATATGAAGTCTGTATGTCTAACAGCATTGAAGAACTGTCAGCAAAGTACTTTCCTCTATATGAGGCAGAAAAGAGAAATTGTAAGGCTTTAAAATACTCAGTGTATTACAATTTCTAAAAAGTATTTAAGAACTGTTGGTTATTACAAATGGCAAAGGCGCCATTAAAAGTTCACTATATGAAAGGAGGAAATAAGTTAATGAGCTCCCCATCATTCCTAGGAACATATCAACATTATACAGTATTTAATGATGGGCATTTCAAATTATTATTCCTTGATTTAATCTGCTGCTGAACTGTTTCAAAGTGCCTATCAATTGAACTACATTTACTTCACCAGTTATAGGCATTTTCATGGAATCTTTCTGAAACAATCCCATACACAGGAGTAGACCCAAAGACATCACTAACCACAGAAAAGCAACATTTTTCCTTCAGAGTGGGATATGATGATCCTGATATGCAACATAATTATATAACTAAGTTTACAGAGAATGACCAACAGACAAACAGAATAAGGAAATACCACAATCTTCTATTTATCTCTGCACAAGTCTCTTATTCTCGCCTAGCTCTCAGCTACTACATGATACAGGAAGATACGTATTATACGCTAGAAATATGCTGTAAATTTATGATCCATTAATGACTGTGAAGCACTTGGATATACCCCAGTACATTCCAAATAAATAATCCAGTCCTCAATATGCAGGCATCTCAAATAAAAGTACTTTCAGTCCACATATGACTGACTAGAAAATTCTTCAGTCTTTAGGAGTTCCTTTTTCCTCTGTGGGACATAAAACAAAGTCTATCTGTTTAGGGGTTGTTTTTTGTCCAGACCTTTACTGTTACCGTGAAGTTTAACATGAAAGTTTGCCAAGACAAACTAAGAGGGTAAAACTTGAGTAAAGGATACCCATTTCATGTAGTCTTAGCAGGCTGCTGCCCCAAATGAAGCTCTTCTGTAGAATGGGGATGCATACACAGGCATTAATATCACCATTTAGAAAGAGATGCTGCCAAGTAGTCTTTTGGAGACATACAGGGGCAAGAGCTGGATATTGAAGAAAAAATTAGCAAACCAATTAACTAATTTTCTAAGCCAAAATTTTTTTTTTTTTTTAAGTATTTTAAGATATCAAAGAAATTACAAGAAAGACAAATTCTTAACAGTTGGTTTATGATGTGATTTGACCCTCTTCTGTGGTTATTTACTTACAATGGCATCAATCTGTTCCAGGGTCTTCATGAACTGCTCTGCAATTCCTTTTATCCTCTTGTCCAGCTGTTTTAGCGCTTCTGCTTGGAGATCCTTTGCTAAAAATCCCTGAGGAGGAAAAAGAGGGAAGAAAGACAAAATTATTCCATACCCTACAGAACATTCAAGCTAGAAAATCTGTCAATCCACCACAGCAGAAAACATCCTTTACTATTTCTGTAGCTTCAAGTATGACAGAGACTCCAATCTCAATCTGCATTCTATCCATCCTCGAAATACTGATTTTAAGCTCTGCTAGGCTTACTTAAATGATTAAACAAGTAACAGACATTCTCCTTTGGACTTTGAGAGAACTCTGTGTTTTTCCAGATCTAAAGAATATAATTTATCCAATATGCAACATTATTTACTTTTTTTTTTTTTCCCCAAGCAGTGCCATGACTCTATTTTGCAAACTCATAAATAACATTTGAAATTCAGTAAGAATTCTTCAGGACCCCTGGATAGGGGCAGCCTATTACTGACTACTCAAAACCTTTAAATAGTATTTCTTTAATTACATATACCTATAAAACTGTGTTGCAAAGATATAAAATTATACAAAACTGGCATACCTTCTGGATACTTGTGAACTCTTTATTAACTTCCTCTAACTTATTAGCTATTTGCTCCACTGACTTCTCCAAATCTTTTAACTTCTTTAATTCAGCCTCTTCTTCTGGACTATTCTGTGTGTTCAAAAGTACAACATTCACAACTATGGAACAAATAGAGACACTATGAAGCTAAAAAGCAGCCAACAGTGGTGATACAGACATAAAGGCTTCTGCTGATTTAAAATACATACTACACTGTGGTTATTGTTTCCATCTTTCAAATAAGCTTCTTCTAAAGCTTTATTACAAATACAGTTGAAGTGGCAACATATATAAACATGAGATCAATCTTAAAGGGAAAAGGAAAAGTGCACTTTTTTTTTTGTTAGCTTAGCATCTTTAAAGTAGACATAACATTAAATATCACAAGATAATACCTTGTCCTCTACTTGGCAAAGACAGCCACAAGTCATTTCACAAGAAATAACCCAGATGACTCAGTACCTGAAGCTTTTTTTTTTTCTTCTAAATTATAAAAATAAGATGAGAAGATAAGGTCACCAGTGCACACAGAAGGTTCATGAGCACTGACAAGACACAAATTAGGCAGAATTGCGTCAGTAATGTAAGGCAGGAGTCAGTCAATAATGTAATTTCAGAAATGTACAAACTGCAGTTACTTGCAGTTCATCATGAGATTGAACTCAACTTTGTGGGTAAGTATATGAGATTAGGTTTATATCATAATCTGTTTCTGTGTTCAGTCCCTGAATCACTGACAGAAACCTCCAACCTTTGAGCTACTCAAAACCTGACTGGACACAGTCCTGAGCAACCTGCTGTGACTGAGGCTGCTTAAGCAGGGCAGTTGGGCTAGATGATCTTAAGAGGTCCCATCTGACCTCAACCATCCTGTGATCAACCACGCTGTGCTGTGAAATGATGATAACTTAAGAAAAAAAAAGGTCCAAAGGCAACACTTACCCTTTTCCCAATCAACATGACTTTGCAACCATTTTTAACACCAAGTGCTGACAACGGTTGTTCCAATTCTTTCAGAGACTTCCCTAAATGGGAGAAAAAACACAGTTAAAATATAGTTAGTGGCATAAGAATGTCTTTTTGAAGACATGAAGACATTCAAAACATGGTGACCTGGAAGTGACTGAGATGAAAGATATAATCTATAAGAAACATCGACAGATTTGTAAGTTACCTTTGTATATCAGTTTCTGAAAAGGAACTGGAACTCCAGTGACTTGTTCAATAAGTATTGCCATGTCTTGTAGTGTAGGTTCACCATCTTCTTGTTGAGAAGCAACCTGAATACTGTGTTTTTCATTACCTAACAAAATCCAGAATAACAATATTACTTATTGTTACCTAGAAAATATTACAGGAAATGCATTTCTAATATATGTTTCCATTAACACAGAAAGTTCTCAGATCACCGATTCTCATGTACAATCATAATTTTCAATCAAAGGGTTCCACTGCATTTCCTTCCTTATGGAGTGACTTAACTCAGTTGAAAGTTCTGGTTTATAGTCTAATAACCTGAAGAGTTTGATCAAGCATATTCTACTGGCACAATGCTGATGCTAAATATTATTACCACCTCTTTTTAAGAGTTCAGATGGTGTCCACACATCCCATAAGCTAAATCATTAAAGTCCGCACCTTCTCAATGTATCCCATTTCCTAGATGTAGGATCTTTTAATGGCATGAGCCTTGAAGAATCTGAGACAATTTATCACTTTCTTTGCTCCCCACCCCTCATACATGAGAAGTGACCAATGTCTACCCTGTCTCCCCTCTAACAGCCACCCGAGAGAATTCTCACAGCCCAAAAATGATTTCTGCCCATAATACTGCTGATATACAGCCTTAACTGCTTGAGAAGTCTCAGCCTGTATGTCACCTTCAACTTAGCACCCTATTCAGACCCTGAAAGCTTACTTGTATGCAAACAGGAGGAAGTCCTCAGAAAAATAAGAAGCATGTCTGTTAAACTCTGCTTTGCAATAGACACTTTCTACAACCCTCTGCTCCCACGCTTAAGGCCTGTCAATCAGAAAGCACCCACAGCAGTCAGCCACAATTGGCTGCAAGGGAAATCAAGACAGGCATTTTCCACTCTGCAGGAAGAGAGAACTCCTTAACGAATACCAGAAAGATAACTATTCTCATGCCACTAATTTGAAGTGTGTGTATCTTTTACAAAGAAGACTGCTACAAACATAGATTTTTAAATGTTCCAGCCTCCCAGAATCACATGACAAGTGACACTGTGACCTCAAAAACTTGCAAACTCCAACAACATATCTTAAATCCAAAATGGTTTTAATTCAAAGTCATGTTATACGAACTCTCTCCCAAGCATGTTCCATAAACACAACTTTTTGCCAATTTGTTTTGGGTAGAAAAAAAAAAAAAAAAGAAAAGAAAAAAAATTATCATCTAGGTCCTAACTTCAATATATTTCAAGAGGTTGTTTTTCTACATACAACTGCTTTGTGTAAGGGTTGTGCCTGTCAGCTGTTGAGAGAAAAATAAACAAAGGCAAATGGGGAAAAGGACAACTGAAGTTTGCCCAGCAAGAGAAATAATGTTAATTACAAGTTCTGAGTACCACTTCCGGCTGTAACAAAAATTTTACTGTAAATTCACCATGAAAAATACCTCACAGGTTAGAACTGGTATCACAGCAATCAGCTTGCATTTACTGGCAGTAAAATGACAATACTAATTTAATGTAACCACTAATGCAAAATTCCAAAATCTACCTTTTTTAAAAAAAGCCTAAATAAATTTTTTAAAAAGGTCAGTTCAATTTCACGCAGATTTATGTCAGTCTATTATCATTCTCTTTCTGAACTCGTATGTCCATCTCTCCCAACTTCCACTCATGCACGCAAAACTTTAATAAAAATGTTTGTGCTAAGTACTAAACCAGCATCTGACAACAACAGGTATAAATAAGACAGCTGAAGTCTAAGATGAACAGTGCTTTCTATTTGCTATTTATTAATGACAATGCAATTACCAGATAAGAAAACAACTGGAAAAATAAAAACATTCTCGGGTAAGAAGACCGTTGGCAAACAACAAGAAATTAGAATTATAAATATGTTAATATTGTTAAGTATTGTCATCTTTAAAAATGAAAACCCATCTGAATATCACCAACAGTGTAAAAGGAACTGGAGCAGAATTTATTAATCAATAATTACAACAATAATCCATAAAAATTAACAAGCTTTTTTAACAAAAATGAGGTGATGAATACCCTGCTGATTTAACCTTATTATCCTTCTCATTCCTCCTATTGCCTCACCTAGATCCACTTTACCAAAATTTAACCATGGTATTTCCCATCTTAAGAACTGCGGAGTCCAGGCTATTACCTCTTTGCATTAATTTTTTGTATTTATTTGCATACTTAACCACTTCTTCCCTTCCACATCCTTCTCCCTCCTCCTGTTTCTCATCTTGAGGGAAATAAAGCTCAGTCATGTCAGCTACCCTTGGACCTTTCATCAGGTCAGCACCCGACTATCATAGTGAAAACATCACCACTTTCCCTTGCAAAAGAAGGGAGCCCATCGGGTAACACCTGCTTTTAGCATACAGTGCTCACTTCAGTGGCAGAACTCATCTAGATGAAGACTGCTACTGAAAAAGTGACCCCCCCACTCTGTACTGTCTGGCAAGGAGAGCCCTGTCACCTGTTCCCACCATCACTCTTACAGCAGATGGACCCCCGTGTGGCCAGTTTGACCAACCTTTCTGCTCGTAGAGAAAAAGATGATGTTTGGTTTTTTTGGTTTTTTTCTTTGTTTTAACTTAGGTTGGATCAACCTAAGTGATCCAGCTTGAGGGTAACGGTGGGAAGATGTGGCCAGTAGAAGAGTGAAACCTTAGAGTAGCAGCTGGAGTCGAGACCAGGCTAGGAGGAGGGCGAGTCGTAACCCACCCCAAGTCCGAGGCGGGCCCGGCTAGGCCGGGGACGCTGCCGCCATCCCGCTGAGAGCTGCAGCCCCGCACAGGCGCCGGCAGCGGCATCTCCGGCAGTTTCCGTCTCCCCGAGGCTTTTCGGAGCTGCAGCCAGGCGCCACAGACGCACCACTCCCTCGCTCCGGGCCGCCGAGCGCCTTTCCTGCTTAGCCCCGGCGCCAGCGGCAGCCAGGGCCCGCCCGCCTCACAGCACCAGGCTTCCGTTAACGGCCACGGTGAAGCTCTGCGGGAGCGGAGGCGGCCGGACGGGAAGAGCGGCCGCCGGGCCGCGAGGAGCCCCCCGAAGCCGAGTCCCGACCCCCCCAGTGCCGGTTCAGCCGTGGCTGGTTGCGGACCCCTCGCCCGGCTCTTACTGTAAGTGATGGTGACAGTAACCGGGGCTCCAGGCGCCGCCATCTCACCCCACCACAGGGAAACCGTTCTGCGGGCGCTTCCCCGGGCGCGCCGGTAGTGTGTCACTTCCGCCCGAGGCCGGGAAGAGGTGGGGCAGGGGGCTCATGACGCAAGCAGGGGCCCGGGCCGTGGCTCCCGCGGTGCCGTTCTTTACCGGCCTCACCGAGCGGCGGCAGCGGCCAATCAGTGAAGCGTCTTCCGCTCCAGGCGCGTCTTCTCGTGGCCTTCCCCGGAAAGGCCGCGCCGTCCGCGCCCCAGCCGAACCACGGCGTTACCAGCGGCTGCCCCTCCGGGGGAACCCTCCGCCCCCTCCAGGCCCGACGGCTGCTCGCCGTAGCGGACTCCTGCCACGACACCAGCCTCAGGCCGGCTGCTGGTGAATTAAATCCAGGGGTGTTTCTCGGACCAGTTTTTGCTGGGATGCCGTTGTTCTGGTGGCTGTTACGGCAGCTCTGAGCAGCTCCCGACAGCAGCAGCGCGGCCAAAACGAGCCCGGCCTCAAACGCGACGCTTCAGAAGGCAGCGCAAGGTGCATTTGGCTTCAGCAAACTCCACTTATGGCAAATCCAGTGCCCGAGTAACACATGGTTCTGGTAGCAACGGCGGGCAGGTTAAGACCAGAAACACCACACAGAAAGATCAGCTATTCTACGTGATTTTATGTCTCCCTAGAATACATAAAGTTAACAATAACCCTATTTTATTACAGCTCTCAAGAAGGTTACAATAGCATAAAAGTCTCAAGACTGCAGGAGTTTAAAAATTGCTTTCAATTTTATCAAATAAGCATAGTAATAAGGGAGCTATATTACAGTGAATAAGCAGCAACATACAGTCTTAGCTTCAAGAAACATAATACAAAGTCAAGGTGAACCTCAGCTATCAACAGCCACCACTACTCTTCACATATTACTTTGTCCATAAGACACGGAAACCAAAACCTATTAGACTGACAGCTTCCACTGAAGGGAATTGTGCCGGATTTTCCATTAATAGAAAAGTCAGTAGTAGAATAACTTCCTTCGAAGAAAGAACACCACCAGCCATTCATATTGCATTCTAGGATGTAGTGCTATTAAGGTTACACTGGAAGGACAAGTTCTCCAGGATTCAAAAAATTAAAAAAAAAAAATCTTAATTTGTAAAGTATAGTTTATTCTATCCATTGTGCTTTTGAAACACTTAGGTTGCAGGGATCTTTGGCAATCCAAATTCATCCACCAATACTCCATCCTGTAAAAGAGAAAGAAGCTGCAAGTTAACAACCCTCCACTAACCAGAACACTTCACAAAACTTTCCTGACAATTTCTAGCAAGTGATGTATCTGTCATTGTCACTATGTAATAGCTTGGATCCAGTTAAGAGCATCAGTGTTCTTCCTCACTATGAAGCAGTATTAAAGCCCCAAAAGTAAACATATAGAAGACTTATATTTCTAATAACTATACAAGGAGCTGTAACAGTCCACTTGAATTCTACTTGCGGTCTGACAATATTAGATAGGAGTTACAAAATGCCATTTTAGCTCTTCAAAATGGAATGAAGAACATTCAGTACACTGTATTCTCTCATATCTATCACCCAAAACACGTAAAACATTAAGCTTTTTTCCAAAATAGAGACGCCAAATATCAACCAACCAACATAAATGTGATGAATCCAAAACAAAAATAAATCTATGTATTTTGCTTTCCTAGAGGAAAGGACTCACTTTGTTTTTTGTGTCAGTAGGAGTGACCTCTGGGATTGCTGGAGCAGATGCAGCTTCATCTAAGTAGGAATTGTCTTCATCAGCTAAAAGCTCATCACCTAATGCATCCAGTTCTGAAATTGAATTACATTGGTTGAAAGAAAAAGCTTTCAGAAATTCCTTTTGCAAAATAAAAGTTGCTTTTGCAGAGAAGCAGGATTCATACTGAACGCTTATATTCATACTCATCTATCAGTACTTCGCTATCAGGGACACACACACACTCGCACTAGAGAACCTTCTTTCCTTCCTTGTAGCATTCCACTGGTGTGGATCTCATGTTTGCCTCACACACTTGTTACTGCTCTTAAGAGAAATGCACTTTGGTTTTTTTTCTCCACATGCTTACGTCTTTGATTAATGAAATTAACAATCACTGTATGACAATTTCTACATTCATCCTCCACCTTCCTAACCTGCTTCCAAGTCATCTTCATCAATCTCTGGTGTTCCATAGCTACGACTCAGTGCCTCCTGGACTTCATTGGCTTCTTCCATCATATCCTCTAACTGATCTTGTATGTCCTGAAGCAAGAAACAATTTCCACTGGTCCGTATTTAAATTAGTTAAATTTCACAGAGCTTAATCATACTCTGTTTAATAATTCCAACATACAAGGCACTTTTTTTTAATGCAGAAACCATTTTTTGAAGGAGTACTAATATAGGTCAAGACACATGCACTCCGTATTATAGTGTGGCCTTAACTACTATTAAAATTATAATATGGGATATATATGGGGTAGGACAAGAAGAACTTCAAAACATCATCTCAGCAAAATCCTTTTAAGCATTCTTTAGGGTAAATTGGAAGCCTCTAATAAATTACCCAGAGTCCAGCACTAACTTAATCTAAAGAAATCTAGAGAAATAAACACTACCCGGAGTTGTGCCATAGCAAAATTTAGAAGATACTTTAGCATGTCTATTGGCACTGTACTTGGGTACAAGTAAGGAAACAATACTTGCTTAAAGGTTTACAATGCAGGCCATATATGACAAGAGGGTAGAAAAGAGAACTTAAAAAGAATTAAGCACTGGCATTTGATAAGAATTTAAGTGCAGCATACTTTAAATTATGGGGTTTTAAAATCCTTTTTCTGAAGACAAGGCCAGGCCTGTCAAATTACAGACCTTGTTAAATTACTTTTTTTTTATGTTTGGGTCTTTTGTTTGTCTGATTGGTTTTTCTTTTCTTTTTGGTTTGTTTGGTAGGGTTTTTTTGGTTGGTTGGTTGGTTTGTGAGGTCTTTTTGTTTGTTTGTTTTGTGGTTTGTTTGGTTGGGTTTTTTGGTTGGTTGGTTTTTGTTTGTTTTTTAAATCAGGCACTAACTTGAATGTGCATGTTGCTAACACAATTAAAGGGGGGGGGGGGGAAGGACAAAAAAGCCATAGCAGGAAGTATTCACCAGCACTTATGCTGAAGCACAGAAGAAAGGATGGGAGAAATTAAAAAATTAGCCCAAGAACAGGACAACAACCAGTGCAGTACAGCCAGTGCAGTACCAATCAGGAAGGAATGATAATGGTGGTCCCATAGAAAAGGCATGTAAACTTTTGTTAACTAAAACTCATCTTCCCTTTAAGTTACATAGTCCCCTTGTCACTACTGCAGTACACCGCTTCTGTTCTTTAATTATTTCAACTACAGAATCTCACCTCAATCTGATCAATTTTGACTTGCTTGTAAGCTTTCTTCATTTCTTTCACCCCCAGTTTCATTGCATCAACCTAGAACAGAGTCAAACAACAGACTTGTATCTCATGCAGCATACAGAAGTTAAGCTAAGTGAGATGAATATAGTGGTACCGTTGTCTTTGTATCCTTCAGTGCCTGAATAGTGTAATTAGCTTGTTCCATGTTAAAAGACTGCTGTGATAGATTATCCCTCTGTTGTTCATACCTGTTAAAAACAATGCAAATAAACAGCTTTAAAACACCACACTATTGCCACAAAAATTCATTTGTTTTTAAAAATTGAAAAATCAGCAGCAGTAGTCTAAAGATAGGAACAGATTTTTTTTTTTTAATTATAACAATCGCAGAATAATAGCTTCATAAAAATCTGGCTATTCTGCATTTCTGTGTATTTAAAGTTGACAAAGCTACTCCTGAACTAAGCTACTGACAGCAATGTCACGCTTGTATAGGCTTACACAGTAGGTGGGGATAGAGCAAAAGTTTTAATCACTGTAAGCTAGAGCTGTGTGCCACTGCTCACTATGGCTGTAAGCAGAATGGAAGAGCTGCTAGCTACCCAAACCACAACAGCTCTGTGCTGGAGCCCTGCAGGGCAGGGAGGAGAGGTGATGGATTAGCAAAAGGAAACTGTTAAGGATATCTAAAAAGAAAAGGAAGATTTTAAAAATCAAGAAATCATCCTTCTCAAAGCTAAACCTGTATCCAATCAAGAATGTAAATATGTCAAATTAAACATAAAGATGAAAATGTAAGAGCTATTAATGAGTCCTCCTTCAGACATCCATGGCAGGAGGAGGTCTGCAAGACAAAGATGATCCAAATACAGAACAGTTTCTGGACAGGGAATAACCAAATAGAGTGCTGTTCAACGGGATGGAAAAGAGATGACTGATGATAGCCTATGATGATATACTATTATGAGGGGCCTAGTGGCTGTAAAAAGGGGAACATCTATCAGGTAGGATTAGCAGGCATCATGGCCAAAAAAGGAAACAAAAAAAACCCTAACCAAAATCTAATCAGACAGACACAAAACCAAGCAGTCATCCTCACATCTAACTAAACCATTGCATCCCTTACCATAAGATGTTTTGGATGGTAAAAGTTCACAAACACTTAATGAGTAATTGAGCAAGTCTGTGGAGGTGCAATTCATCTGAGGGACATGAAATACAAGACAGTAAGAGCTTTGGCTCAGACAGCATCCAAGAGATCTGCAGTTCAGGGAGTATAAAATATTCCAGTGAAGCTCCCCTGAACACTTGCCATGTTCTGACATTCTTTCCTTTGTATTTGTTGCTGGACACTTTTCAAGACAGTAGACCAGAGAACCATCTATCCTGTACATTCTGGGGATTTTTGCATAGACACAATTAACCTGCACTACATGTGCTCAAGTCCTAAAGGAGGTCAACAGAGAACAGGTACATTTTCAGTAAACCAGACCAGGATCATCAAGTACACAATTAATAGGAATCCATTAATAATGTAAAATGAGGCATACTCTCAGAAAGTTTAGGAGCCAAGCATAGCTTTCATAATAAGCAGATTTAGGTCAGCTTGTCCCAGTCCCAATTTATATACTTACATACAAATAAGGCACAAATCTGCTGACACAAAACCTGTAAGGAGATGCTCCTGAAAGGCTGGCTAGCTTGTTCAGCATTTCACTTTAAAGAATGCTCAGAAACAAGAGTACAGGTAAGAGAAATGTTAATGTGCCACCCCCTTAAAGAAAGCAGGCTTTCAATAATCCCAAAAGAGGTTTAAACTTACATTCGCTTCTGCTTCAACACTCTCAATGCTTTCTGCTTTACTGTATTCTGAAAGACACAATATTGATACATTAGGAAAAATATTTGACTTAACTCTTGATTATACTTTTTAAACCTAGTGTACAGCATTTAACTTTTCCAAAAAAATCCTGTTACCAGTGCAAAGCATTTAACAATAGTTACATTCACCATCTGTCCTGCATTAATGATTAAGCAAATAGGCTTGCGTGTAAAGCTTCTAAAAGAAAGTACCTTCAAACTTTCTGACTTTTGAATTCTTTTTTGATAAGCAGAATACAAAGTCAAACTTAAGTCTATCAGAACCATCCTTCAGCAACACATTTTAATGGTCAGCTTCAAATGATACTGCATAAGGTACTTTAACAATACTATTTATATTAGATATTCTTATTATTAAATAGATTTTGTATTTTATCTTCATTCCCTTTCAAAAAGGGTTTTTCCTACTCCCTTTCTGCACAGCACAGAGCAGACTTTTTTTTTTTGGCTGCTGAACAGCCTCTCTGCCAGACTTAATTCAGGTAACAGAAGAAAAAGAGAAGCAAGTTACTTCTGACTGAGGCATTACAATACACTTCAGAAGAAATAAAAACCAATGAAAACACTATTCAAACATGCATACCTAAGAGATGCTTAAAAATAAAAATAATCCTGCAGGATCTTCTATTGCATCAGTAGGGCAAGACGCAAGTCTGAGAACCTGATGAACTGGCTAAATCACTCCATTACACGACAAGAAGTGTGATTCACATCCTCTCATGCTTAAATCCCACAGAAGATTCTTACCTTTGCAGGCCCCTCTCTCATCTTCTTCATTTGATCCTTATACTTCACTAGCTCTGCATCAAGCCTGGCAATTTTCTTGTCAATGGACTCAGCTCTGCTATCCACCTTTAATGCATGATGGGGAAAACAAGCACTCATTCATTAAGGTTTTACTCAGGCATTGGACAATAAAAAGAACATTCTGTTCTATTATTCTCTAATTGAAACGGTTCTTTACTCAGTGGTTTTATAAATAAAGTTTTTAGAGAATCCTAAACCAGAATGAAGTGAAACACATTCTACAAGGAGCAAAAGGAACATTCAGAGGTTTCAGGAAGCTCTGACACTGTAATACATTCTCAGCATTTTGAGATACTCCCTTGCACACCCGCTCAAGTCACAGTCTCTAGTCAGGAATTTCTGATAACATGCAGTGCCAGGGACTAAACTGGAACAAAAACAAAAACAAAAAACACACACCCTAAGCATATCCTGCTGTACAAAAGGGGTAGGGATGTGTTCAGCAAGGCTAGTTTATTTTTGGTGGACAGGGAACATTAATCCTTCAAAATGATATCTGGATTACTAGTTACATTTAAGAAGCCCAGGCTTAACCATTTCTTCAAAGGTGCCTAACTTCTTTGTCAGAGAGAAGCTTTTCCCAATACTTCCTGCAAAGGAAGCCAGGACACAGCAGTTCCACTGGTATCTACTCTGAACTCTTACCACACTTCTTCTCCAAAACCAATAGCAGCCACATAGCTCAGTAAGAGCCCCTCCAGCAGTCAACCTTAACAGCTCTGGTGTAAAGCATACCACAGAGCTGTCATTATGGAAATACTTTAACCCTTCTGCATACAAGGGTTAAAGATGATAATTACATAACCAAGCATGGGTGTAGATTATTCCAACAGCATACACATTCCTTAAACAAAACAACAACAAAAACCACACACAAAACAAACCAACCAACCCACCACCACCAAAACAACCAAAACAAAACACCAAAAAAACCCCACATCAAACAAAAAACCCAACCACCAGAACCAACTATCATAGCACTTCTCTGGAAACACAAAAATAAAGCCTATTAACTTCTTATTCTAAGAAGCCTCTCTACGGATTAGAATATAATGACATTCAAATTATAGTGCAAAACCAATCAGTGGAATTTTACAATTCTGACTTGCTAATAGTGTGGCTAAACACGTCTAATTACTCAGATTTTCATTTTGGGGTCTCAGTGATCCTTTCAAATCTCTGCTCTGTGATAGCAACACACATGGGCCAGAAGCATCCTAAGCAAAACATCTGACACCAGCACTCCACACAAGACAAAGTGCCTGGGGACAGCTGGCATTGAAAAAATTGTATTAAGCTTTCTATTATGCCAAATATTTTACTAATAGCAAGAAAGAGATATTTGCGATTTTAAAACTCTGGTAGGCTCAAAGTGTAGCCCCTCCTCAAGATCTTCATCAGCTAAATGCATCTCTGAGGTCAGCCTCCTTCACACTGGAAAACCAGTTCAGTTTATTTATGTAATGATTCTTTTAGGCAGTACTAGCAGGAAACAGAGACAGATCCTCCTAGATTTATTACTCAATTTCACATATTTTTAAAAACTGAGGTCCCGTGTGAGGTATAAGAGGAGACTGGACCTAATTTATCCAACAGAAAACTAGACTGTGTATTAGGACTTGCAGAGCTGATTTCTATTATTGACAGCTAAGGCACACTGAGGTATGTACGCTCTATTGCTACAGAAGAGCCCCAAATTAAACAAAGGGAAGTGATGGTGATATCCCAAATTCCTATTAAAGTAAAATTGCAGTTTATTTCAACAACAACAAAAACATCACGTGTAAGAATTAATTTTAACCTTGTGTCACAATGGTTAGCCTTTTGTTCTTGTTTCCCATCTACTCTGAAGAAAAATGTAAGTTTGGAATGTCTTTTCAAGGAAGAAAAAGTAAAAACAATACCAATGCCACAGCTCCTGATTCATCCTTCCTCCTACTGGTCTCATGACAGCTTTGACTCATCTGACCGTGCCCAGCCAGCAAGGATGAAAAGAAATCTGCCACTTAGTGCAAGGTTGAGGCAAGCACGGCAGACGCAGGAAGAACGTGAGCAGAACCTCAGCACACAGCCAGCTAACTTGATAGCCACTAGTCATGGAAGAAAAGTAGGGAGAAGTGTTTCCTGGTCTTCAGTAAACACTTCAGACTAGTGTTCCACAGAACCAGCTCTTTAAGAGCTGTCTGCATTTTTAACAAACAGTAACTATGAACATTAACCACTGCTCACAAATACAGCAATTCCTAACTGCCATTTAGCAGCCAATTACCATTGAAGTAATATGGTAAAAGAATTAAAAAGCGAGTGGACTCTTTCAAAAGGTACAACAAAATGTATCTAAGATTGAAAATAACACGGAAGTGATACTGAGTCTCCAAACTGTTGAATTTAACATGCTAAAGAAACAGTGCAAGTTGTGGGTTGCTTTTTTTTTTTTTTTTTTAAACATCTCACACAACTCTCTTCAATAATTCACAAGCAGTTAAAAAAAAAAAAATCAAAAACCTAGTGATACCTCTGATCCTTTAGCAGGACCTACACTAGAGATTTCACTATTATGAAAAACACAGATCAGAAAGATTAGATTATGGAAACTGACACAGAAAAGCTTATTAAATTAACTTCAAACTTGTAAAAGGACCTAAATTTCCTCCCCCACTTACTACCATACAGAACTGTCTGAATTTTAGTTTCATCCAGAGAAATTAAAAGCTGCCAAAACTGGACAAAAAGCCAACCTGGAGCTCAGTAACGACAGTAGTGGAGTGTAGACTTCTTGGCACCAAAGAGCTGTGCTTGTAGAGCCAGCCCTTCATTTCTCAACAGCTGACCAACAGAAGCTCCCGATTGCAGATCTTAAAACCCACCCTGTATCTCATTGGTTACCATGTCACCGCATATGTAAAATCAATTTGAAACTCTGCTTTTCACTTAACTTGCTATCTTCTATAGCCAATTTTTCAGACAATGTAGTTACAAACAACTAGAAGAGGATCAAAAGTGCCTGCAGCTCCTGGCAGGTGGTGGTAACTGCTTTTTTTTGGGGGGGGGGGAGGAAATCATAAATTCCTGGTATTGCCAGTCAAAGCAGCTGTTTAAATTATTAGGTACCCCAAAAATCCCAATAGGATTGAACAAGCTTCTAGTGGAACACTATTTTACTGGCTATCTCAATCTGGCTGGTTTTGTTATGATTTGTCTCAACATTAGAAAATGCACATTAACTTGGACCTGTCAAAATCAGCCCTCATAATGTGACTAATACAGTTGGTTGCCGTGAGGAAAAGATTTCCTGGTTTTCTTCGTATAGTGCTAAAATGGCAAGTTTAAGTATTAATAGCAGTATCTCGGATGGATTTTGAAGTTTTATCCATCCACTAAAGCATTCACTGGTAACAATGGGAAAGCTCATTCTGACTTTTGAGCACACACTTCATTTGCTGTTCTAACTAAATGTACTTGGAGCTTTGTGGGTTCAACAGAGCTAAAAAGCACTGCAGATTCTTCATCAATAAAATAACACTGTGAAAAACACTGTCACCACTTCTCATCCCAGCCACTGGCATATGCAAAAGACCAATGTGCATGGTTTTGTGTAGGTAATACTGAGAAACATTAGGTATTTAACTTAAGAGTGTCTCATTGGGTAGCAAAATAAATCTGGGAGGGAAATGATGATTTTTCCATAGAAACTTTTTGTTGTCAGGTTCCAGGGACAATACTTAGTTAGCCTTAGGTAACCTCCATTTATACCACAACCATTAATGGCCTTTCACCTGACTTTGTTAACCACTCCGACAAATACTCAAAAAACTCCCTATTCTTTCTGCACCTTTTAAAAATAGTTTACAACAGAAGGAGCTATAAAGACATACCATAGTTTTGGTTTTCTTTTTTGCCTTGGCTTTTAAATGTGTGGGGAAAAAAAAAAAACAACCAACAAAAGAACAACAACAAAAAAAAACCCCAAACACCCAAAATGACTATGAAATGACAGAGAAGCCCTCAGAAGAGAAACTGGAAATATCCATGAGGTTGTAAGGAGAGCCAGGCCTTACGCGCACATGCATTTATGGGATGTGCTTCTATACACAACCATTGCCGTGCATACAATGTACACACCAGCGTACGCATACACCAATGCACAGGTGCACGCTAAAATATACCTGTGTATATATGCAAACACAATGTGCCAAAGCATAGGTATGTATCTACGTATATTCAAGCACACATATATTTATATACCCACCCAAACAGTGACACAGACACTGCCAGCACACAGCTGTGCCTCCACACTCGGCAGCGGAGCGCACACGGCCGCGCACATCCATACACACACACACCCGGCCTGTGCCTCTAAACCAGCGCACGGCCACGTACCGCACGCACTCCGGGGCCGCGGCGGACACCCAAGGCCTCCCGCGTACCCACGGCTGCACCAACACGCCGTGGCTCCCGTTCGGAGCTCCACACACGCACCTACATAAGCGGAAGCAGGGCCCCAGTCGCGCACTCAGCCCCAGCTCCCCATCCCGGGACCGGCCGGGCCCACCCCACAACCCGGGCTGGCCGTGCCGCCTCCACAGCCACCCCGCCGCTCCCCTATCCCTGCCGAGGCGGCGGCCGGACCAAGCAGCGCACCCCGGGCATTCGCAAGGGTCGAGGCGCAGGCCCGCTCCCCCGGGGAGGGCACTCACCGTTCCGATGCAGTCGGTGAGGCTGGGCGGAGGCGCCTTTGGCTTCGCTTTACCGAAGAAGCGGTTCATGGTGACAGCCGCGGCGACAGTGCCTCCACCCCGGTCCCGGCAGCGGCGGCAGCTGACCCCGCCGACCCGGAAGCCCACAGCCGATCCCGCCCCGCCGTCGGCCCTACTCCGCCCCACGGCGAGGCGGAAGCGGTTATCCGGTACTCCCCGACCTTCCGCCCCATTATTTAGCAGTGGCGGCCGGCTGCCTGGGGCTGCACGGCTTACCGTACAGGGCCGCGCTTTGTCCCTCAGTACCTGCCGTCTAACTGCACGTAGTGCTGAGCTTGCACCGCCTGTCTGGAACTGTGGGTGCCTCCTAGTGCAATAACTTTTTAAGTTACATCAGCATGGACACTTTGCTTATTTTCCAAGGTAAAATCACAGGTAAAATCTTCCCAGTGTAAGAAACGGTCCAACAATTCGTGTCAATAGAGGGTGTGAAGGGTAAACATTGGGACCCGGATCTAGGGGATAAGAGAACAAAGGGGTTTCAAAATAATTGGTAACTATTGCATGGGACGCTGCACAAGTTTCTGATACCCGGCCAAGAGACTACCAAATAAGAAGGGGAAGCTAAACCACAAAGCCTGGGAGGAAGATTACGAGCCTTCAGCACGAGCGACCCCTAGGGGGACCACCGGAGACTGATACGCATGCGCCAGTGGGAGGGTTCGGATTCCGGGAACTAATTATAATAACCCTGCCTTTTTAGAAGTAGTGATGAATATGTATTAGCCTAGGAACATGAAAATCAGCTGCTTGATGTAATACGTGTGCGTGTTGGAGGAGCCCAGACTCCCCGCGCACCCAGCGCTGTTTACTTGCCTTTTATTAACCCCATAAATAAACCTTATAAAGCTAAATTGACTCGGAAATTATAACAATTTGGTGACCCCGACGTGATCCTCTTGGGTCCCGAGGCTGTGAACGGCTGAAGGAGGCGCCCCCACCCTTGTTTCGCTGTGGCCCTTTGCTGGAAGCAGTACGGAGCCCAGCAGGATTACGAACGTAACAGGCAAGTAAAGAACAAAGAGCTCTCCCCTCTCTGGTTTAAACCCGTAATTGTGCGCACGAAGATCCGAACGAGGATTTATCGTTTCGTGAGTATGCCGTTCCGCTGGGTGGGTTCGGTTGCGTGACTGTGTGTAAGGGTGTGATTGAGACGGAACTTAGTTCCAAATGAGGGCGGAGGTCTTCTAACCGCGGTTCCGATATTCCGCGAGGGAATCCCCACCTGCCCGAAGGACAAGGAGGCAACAAAGAAACAGGGAAAGGGAGCAGGAAGGGGCTGAGGAGCTGAGGGGTTTATACCCGTTGCGGGAGGTACCCTTGGGAGGTAGTCGGGGAGGAACAGGCTTTGTGACTGTGCCTCTCAATACGTCAGATGTGAGGAGTTTTAAAAAGGAAGTGGGTAGGTTATTGAATGTTCCTCTAGGGGTCGCAGAGAGATTAGACCAATTCCTGGGACCCAACACGTATACGTGGGAGGAGTTGCAGTCGATTTTGGGGATCCTCTTCACCACGGAGGAAAGGGAATGATTAGACAAGCGGGAATGAGAATATGGGAAAGGCAAAATCAAGCCGAACGGCCCGGGGATACAAAATGGTCGAAGGTGGACCCTAACTGGGACCATCAAACGGCGGCGGGGAGACAGAACATGAGGGATTTTAGGACTATAATAATTCAAGGCGTCAAGGAGGCGGTACCGAGGGGACAAAATATTAATAAAGCTTTTAATGAACACCAAAAAAGAGAGGAGTCCCCAACCGAGTGGCTGGAAAGGTTAAGAAAAAGCCTCCAAATGTGTTCTGGCCTGGATCCCGATTCACCCGTGGGGGTGGGGAAGCGCTTTTGAAAACCCAGTTTGTGGTAAAATCATGGGAGGACACACGGAAAAAGATAGAGAAACTGGATGACTGGCAAGACAGGGGCTTGGAGGAATTCTTATGACAGGCTCAAAAGGTCTTTGTGAGGCATGATGAAGAAAGACAGGAAGTCAAAGCAAAAATCTTTGTGGCTGCTATCAGAGAAAGCCAGAAAGGAGGGGAAAAAGGAAAAGATAAGGGAGGTAGCTTAGACAACAGACTGGGAAGGAAGGAAAGGAAAGGAAAGGAAAGGAAAGGAAAGGAAAGGAAAGGAAAGGAAAGGAAAGGAAAGGAAAGGAAAG